>OX063271.1:8487483-8675002 GCA_944039245.1 Nebria salina
GATTATTTGCATACATATTTATATAAGGCATCAATATTTAAAAAAAATATTTAACTAACCCTAAACTTATTAAGCCGCATAAATTACGATAAGTAATTTCGAATACATTAATATTTATCACGGCACCGATTTTATTTTTGCATACTACTATGGATTGCAAACTAGAATAGTTGAAAGTTGAAAACTTTTAACTTCATAAAATGAGATGTTTTCACGAAACACTTAACGAATGGATAAATAGTTTGATAATAGTAAGTGATTTATATTTTTGCAAAGTCTCGAATACGTAATATTTTGTTAAAATGTTTTTAGCATGATATATTTATTGCTTAAAAGTTTTTGGTAAATAGCCAAATTTGTTGAATGGAAATGAAATATGGTTCATATTTGTAAGTAATTCATTCAAAAACCGAAACAAAATATTAGAGAAAATGGTTGCTTAAATGCATTTGATTTATCGTTAGATTATTGTACGTAGTACAACAGCGCGAAAGTATTCGTAAAATCATAAAATTATTACGGAAAAATTCGTACACCTTGTCTCAATTCCAAAAATGTTGTCTCATATTCTATGTATAGCATTTGCTAGATGGACATGCAGTATCAGACAAAACTAAAAATAATTGAAAACGTACATAATGTTTCAATAGAAAATTTTATATAAATTCAAAATTGAAACAAATTTTTACTTTCTTATAAGCAGCATAATTTTAATAATTTTATGAAAAATTTCAATCTCGAGATTTTAACGGACATACACGTTTTAACCTTCACAAAATCGAATCCGACTATTTTTGAAATGACGTCTGTCTGTGTATGTGTGTGTGTGTGACCACTCTACAGCTCAAACGGCTGAAGATAAAATTATGAAACTTTGTAACTCATGTACGACTGACGATGGCTCCTGGGTAGCCGAAAAGTACATTTCATTTTAAACTATACATTTATTCCTTATTTAAGATTTGTATATGCCTGGCAAGAAAACCTTTTATTTTTTAAACGAATATTCAAACTGGAAGTGCATGTTTACTCTAGTCATTTTCAGCGGTTTCTGCAAAAACTCGAAAACGATTCCACTAATAATATAACAAGAAAATGGCAATTGAAATTGGGTCTTATTATAATTATTTTCACATAAATTGTATCATCTGTGCCTGTCAATTGTTTTACAAAAAAAACTTAAATAATTTTTTATTTTTATTTTAAGAAATATATTTAGTGAAAAAGGTTTCCAAAGCTTAGTAAAATATTATTAATTCAAAAATAATAATAATATGATATAACCAAAATACGTATAAGAAAGTTCAGTGTAAGCCACTGAAGATGTCTTTTATACGTTCTGCACAGTACTGGCAACAATGCTAAATGGCCAGTAATGCAACACAGAAGGCGTGCTTTTTCGATCTAGAATTCGTGATCTAACTAATCCATGTCACGATGATGATCAAAAATCTTATTTCTTCGTTAATTATCAGTTATACTTCTGTTTTGTGATCAGAATATGACAGTCCCCCTTCCTCCCTGAATCATACAATTTCTATGATCACCATGATCAAATTGCTAAGTTGGCGCGTATTTGTGAAAAAGTGACATTGGAAATGAGTTACAGTGAGCGCAAAAAGTATTCCTACAGGTCAAGTTTTCGTATTAAAACTACATTTAAAGAAATACTATTGAAGATCAAAAATAAAAATATATGGAGTTATATGGAGTCATATGTTTATTTAATTTACCAAAACGATTCATCAAAAATAATATTAATGTAGAAATAAAAATTAGAAACCAATATCACTATCTAAATGAATGCGCAAAAAGTATTCGTACATGTAACAAATTATTATAATATTTTCAATTTTACACATATAACCTATATATTTTTTTGGATATCTATTGGCTCTAACAATAGTTAGGAGTCTGTTTGGTATTACATTTACCAAATACCTTAAAAATGATTGAAATGCTATCCCATTCTTCATGGTGCTCAATTTTCAAATAGTTTTTATTAGAAATTATCCGTTTCCTTATTTCTTTTTCATCTTAAGCCCATAAATGCGCATTTATATTAATGTCTGATGATTCGGAAGGCATTTTCGATAGGTTGGTGTATTAAAAAGGATACACAATCTGGAGTACCAAGCACTATGTTTTGGATCATTGTCTTGCAGGAATATGACATTTTTTTGGCACGCTAAGAATGAAATATTTTTTTAAAATGATGATTTAGACAATGTTCCATAATTCCATCAATTGAGTGTATTTTTCTAATTCCAGCAGCACTCATACATCCCTGGACAAGTACATATCCGCCATCCTGTTTTACTAACCGAAGTAAGCTTATTTTGCCAAATTCTGTTTGTGTTTTTCTCCCTAAGTGCCCCACCATCTGAACCAAAATTATAGTTTTTTTGAGTCATTAGGATATATAACTTTATTCTAGAGCTCGATTCTCATGTTATGAAGCCTTTAACACACGTCAATCACTTCTTTCAATTAACTTCGTAATCTCAATATTTTCTTCGAGCAGATCGACCATGATACCCAGTATATCGTAGTACATTTCGGATAGTTTATGGGCACAAAGATATTTCAGTAGTATTTGCAGCAAAATTAGCAAAATATATTAATATTTCGCATAACTTTAATTTAAAGAGATTTTTTAGAAAAGGTACAGGATACAAAAAAAATATTACACGCGTCGGTGCGGCAGTGCATATGCTGACATGGGACATTTCTGTCTGTACGCATTTTGGTTAGATCGTTGGATTTAAAAAAAAAATATATTGAAAATTCAAAATTTTTTCAAAATATTATAATATTTAATTTTGTCATTTCTTGAATTTTCTGCCACAACTCAAAAACGGAAGTATTTAGAGGAAAATCGGTTAGAATAAAAATAATATGCGGCATGTCTGTCGCTGAACTTTCTTATACGCATTTTGGTTAAATCGTTAAATTTTATAAAATTCTGAAATTTTTTTTAATTTTCAAATTTTTTTAAATTCTAACGATCTGACCAAAATTCGTATAAGAAAGTTAAGTGTCAGATATGTCTAACATTTCTGTTAAGCAATTGACAGGCACAGTTAATACGATTAATGTGAAAATAATTATATTAAGAATCTATTTCAATAGCCATTTTTTTGTTTCCAGTATCTATCTTGAAAAAAGTTTCAAATAAAGGTTGTACAAAATGCTTATATATATATATATATATATATATATATATATATATATATATATATATATATATATATATATATATAATTCTCATCCAAATAAATTTTCTGTAACTGCAACCATTTTGGAGTAATTAAAATAAATGCAAAAATTGCCTTGAGGAAGAGGTTTTCTGCCCATATAGGGTAAGGTTGCTCAAGTCGTACCAGTGCTTAAATCGTACCACTCGAGTTCTGAACGAACTGCGCAGACAACCGCGCATACAACCAAAAAGAAATATATATCTGAGTCAACCAAATGTTTTAAGGCGCGATACTTGTAGTGATAAAAGTAGGAAAAACGGTGGTTGGCATATTCGTTCTGAAGCTAATACACATTACTTTATCATACTTGAAAAAATGTGATTATGTTCACAAAGGATGTCTCTACACGGGTCCGTGCTTTAATCTAATGAACGTTTAATTATACTAATTTAAATAAATACTAAATATTATCAAATTGATATTTTTTTTACGGCATTGTTACGCCTACATAAGTAAGATTTTTACGAAAAACTTCACGGAGCAGTGTAGTTTAACAACTAAACCTTGCATACGTTTAAAAAAAATGCATTACCGTTCCTAACTATTGTTTTATTTCGACTATACGAGCAGGTGTTTTTAATAAGAATTATGATGGATAGATGTCTCTACTATAGCAATTTGTTCGAAACAATAATATTATCGCTTTGCGCCCCCTTTCGTCTCCTTGCAATTGAATTATACATACAAGTTATATTGGTGCATTATAAGCATATTACATGTTGCATTATTAGCTGATGATTTGATTTCTTTGTCTTGTTCGACAACACATGTTTATTGTCACGTGACAAGTGGAAGTTATGAAACCTATAAATGTTCCGAATATTAGATATAAGTCACGTATTCTGTTCAGTTCTTGTTCTGTTTAAACAACATAATAAACACGTACAATAAAATTATACAAGATATCATTTTTTGTTAACCTTGTATTGTGCGAAATAAAAGTGGCGCAGTCGGTAGGATATCCGAAAAGAGTGACGTTCGAAACGCTATTAAATAAATTTAAAAAAGCGTCAATTCGTTATTAACGTACTCGGTCGATTTTAATCGTTCATTCGGAAGATCAAGGAAGAATCTACACCCGCAGAATCGTTTAACTCGATACCAGGGTTAAATCCAACGTCAAGAAATCAGATACGTCCAGGATCCGGGAACCTGCAGCACTACAGCCGCAGCCGTCTTGTTACACGCAGGGAACCCGCAAAGCTAAGCACCAGCAACTTCACAGAGCCCGCAAAACGAGTGCCCGAAGTCTCCGCCGCATAAATGAAGATTGCAATAGCCAACATTCTTCTAACAATATTACTATGTTCCTGCCGAGGAACAGAAATCTTAAGCAGGATCGATTCAACCGCCGGAATTAATTTATTAGAACTCGGCAATGTAAATATTTATACGCATTCTAAATATTCATATTATCATTTTAATTTTAGTAAAATTAGTGTAGAATTCGATAAAATAACAATATATATTTTAGATATAAAAGAAAAAATTAGCAATAGTAAGAGTGAATTACATTATGAAAGGGAATTACAAAATAATTTGAATATACTAAATTATAACTATGCAAAAGTTAAGGCAAAACTCGTAAATTTATTCAATAAAAGGTCAAAAAGAGGTTTAATAAATGGACTGGGTAACATAATCAAAAGTATAACAGGGAATTTAGATTCACAAGATGCGGAAAAATATGAATTAATGTTCGAAAAAATTAAGGAAAACCAGAAATTATTACAAGAACAAAATATAGAAAATATTAAATTAAATAAGGAAATGATTAATAAATTTAATAAACAAATCGAAAATCTATTTCATAACGAAAATTTAATAAGGTCCAGAATAATGCAGTTAGATGGGATGTTACAAAATCAAATGACTTACGAAAACTTATTTAGGATAAAAGATATTATAAATCAGATTGTTTTCATGTTAATTAATATTCTCGAAATGATAGATGAAATAGAGACCAGCCTTACTTTTTGTAATATAGGAAAACTACATAGTTCCATAATAAATATAAATGAATTAAAACATTTAATATCTGAATTTAATATAAATTTAAATTTTTGGGATTTAAATATCCAAATAACCAGTCATTGTAAAATTGAACAAGATCAAATAAAATATCTTCTAGAAATACCACTATTCGAAAAACAAAATTACGTATTAATACAAACAACACCTATACCAACGTTAGTTGAAAATCAGATGTATTTGCTAAATAAAGAAAAAGAATTAATTATGAAACATAATAATAAATTGTATTACGTCTATGATTGTAAAATGATTAATAATAATTATTATTGTAAAACAAACTTTATAGAAGTCAATGAATGTTATAAACAATTAATAAACTATCAAAATAATGAACAATGCGAATATCATAAAATAAATGAAATATTTGCCTTATTCAAAATTGAAAATTCAAACATAGCTTACCTCGCTAGTAGTAAAACAAGAAATTTGGAAATAAATTGTACACGTTATTATATTAAAAAGAGAATTATAGGAATATACAAATTTATTGTCGGGAATGATTGTACGATAGATAATTATAATTTAGTCCCAACAATGAATAATGCTAGAGAAATCATTTTTGAAAACATGAATTTTGAAATCAGAAATGACAAAATTGTTAATAGATCTTTTGAAATCAACACTATTCATAAACAAAATATAATCATACCCGAAATCCCAAAGATAAAAGAAATAATTACTAACGGAGAACATAGTGTAACTAACTCTGCAATGATAGTAATTATAATTGTAATTTTAATCATTGTAATAATATATAAAGTAAGAGTTAAATATTTGAAAATTAAGAAAAATAAGATTAATACCGATATAATTTTGGAAGATGTCAGAAACTCGGCAATATTGTAAAAAGAACTTAAATCATCACTTAATAAGGGAGGAGTTATATTGGTGCATTATAAGCATATTACATGTTGCATTATTAGCTGATGATTTGATTTCTTTGTCTTGTTCGACAACACATGTTTATTGTCACGTGACAAGTGGAAGTTATGAAACCTATAAATGTTCCGAATATTAGATATAAGTCACGTATTCTGTTCAGTTCTTGTTCTGTTTAAACAACATAATAAACACGTACAATAAAATTATACAAGATATCATTTTTTGTTAACCTTGTATTGTGAGAAATAAAAGTTACATATATATTATTAGAAAATCTTTGGTTCTTTGGTGATTAACGGCAGAAATTATTTTTCGTTTTTACAATACTATTTTATAAATTGGAATACTTTTTTATATTTCTAAAATTATCGATGTGATCTTCACTATATATTATTTCAAATTCTAATAATGTTTTATTTAACCCTTTAAAATTATCTATTCGGTCTAAATTATTTTATTCCAGCTTCCAATAATACGATTATATATCCTTTGTCGAAATGGAAAAATTGATAATCATTGTTACCGTTTTGGCGGGAAAAATATATTTAATATAAATGTAATTACATAAAACTATATTTGATATGAATATTAAAACAAATCTGATCCAAATATGCGAATGTTTTAATTTCTATTGAGTATTCATGTGCAAACGACAATTGATTTTTGTTAGAATATTGAATAAAGAATGTTTTTCATATATCGTGTAATTTGTGTTGTTTTGTTTGTCATACCAACGCATACATATATAAATTATGGCAAAAGGTGATAAAGATACCAAACGAAATCTCCGTTTATCTACCCGTAGACAGGCATATTCTAAGAGAAAAAGCTGGAGTGTCCGTCACTGAACTTTCTTATTTTTTTTTCTTATACGTCTGAGGTTCAGCGGCAAACTATCCGCATGCTCGTATATATACAACGTAAAGTCAATGCAGTAGGCGTGAGAAGTATTAAATGTAATATTGAAAATAATTTATTATTTTTCTCTGAAAAATATTTTTAAATAAAAGTTTTGCGAAATATTAATATCTGTTATTTTCATTTTTACTAATTTTGCTGTAAGTACTACCGGATTTGAGTTAGAGCTGAATATTGAAAATAACTCGTATTTTGAAACCAGTACCTTTTCTGAAAAATATTTTCAAGTAAAAGTTATGCGAAATATTAATATCTTTTATTTTTATTCTGATACATTTTGTTGTAAGTACTACCATTTTTGAGTTATAGCAGAATATTGAAAAAGCTTATTCTTTTGTAATAAACAGATAATGGAAACGAATTTCAGAAAAATTCATCGGGCCTCGCCGGGGATCGAACCCAGAGCCTTTGGATTTACGCTCCATTCATTTCATTTTCATTTCAAAATTTCTTTATTATTTTAATTTTTTATTACAGATTAATTAGTTAATCTATTTGGAACGCATGGCGGGTTTTGTCAGAGATCCTACTCACAAAGGAGTTTAACAATGAGATGTGTATGAAATAACAATAGTATGAAAAGTGTAAATTTTATAATAATTGTGATTTTGTTTTGTGAGTTTTGGATTACATATGGGAAAAGGAGGAAATAAAAAACCCATTTATTTACAAATGAAAAAACATTTTTTGTAAAACTTAAATCTACTCTTAATTAATTAAAAACAATTAGGTTGTGGTGATGGATGGTATAATAATGTTAGTTGTGCATGATATGTTTAGAATTTTGTGTAGTTGTTTTTGTATGTTGAGTGTAGTTTGGTTTGGTTGGCTGATGCTCTATGTGTGGTGGTGGTTGTATATGCATGAGGGGCCTGCATGTGGGATATGTTGTATTTTTTAATAGCTGGTTGTGTTTATGTAGGGTTTGTGTGTTTAGTGTGTGGGTATGAGATGAGGTATGATTGGTGTGCTTTTGTTAGGTGATTTGCTCTGGGGGGCGCTCATGGTATACTGGAAGTAATTCGTAGGGGAGCTTGTGCTTTGTCCTGAAGGGAACGTTGTGTGCTTTGATGAGGGTGATGTTTTGAATGAGTGGATTGGGGTTGGTAGTAGTTTGTGTGTAAAATTTTTGTGCTTGTTGAGTGATGTAGTCATTGATGTAAGGCATGTTGGTCAGTAGGTGAAGGTCTGTGATGCGAATGTATCTTGAGGTCTGTGCGGCAAGGCGTAAACATTTATTTTGAAACCTCTGGAGTGGCAGGGTAGTAGTGTATGGGGCGCCACACCAGGCTGGAGCTGCGTAGGTAAGGATTGGTCGTAGGAGGGATTTGTAGAGGAGAAGTTTGGTTTTAAGGGATAATGGGCTGTTTTTGGTTAGTAGGCAGTATATATTGCGGAGGGATATTTGAGTTTTTAGGATAAGTTGTTGAATGTGGTGTGCATGATTGAGTCGAGGTGTGAGATGGAAACCGAGGTATTTAACATGTTTTATGGTGGTGATTTTGTGGTTGTGAATGACTAAAGGTGTGTGTATTTTGAGATTAGTGTATTTCCGTGTGAAGACAATGGCTTCGGTCTTGTCGGCGTTTATAGTTATTTTCCATTTGTCCCAGTATTGATGCAGGATATTGATGTGGATCTGTAGCTGTTTGATAGCCACCTGTGCGTTATGGCTGTGCGCATAGATGGCGGTATCGTCAGCATATAATGCGGTGCGTGTTTTAGGGAAAGTTGGAAAATCGCAGAGGTAAAGGTTAAAGAGTTTGGGGCCAAGTACACTCCTTTGCGGTATTCCAGCCACGATTGGTCTGGGATCGGAGAGGGTGTCATTGATTTTGACTCTAAAGGATCTGTTAGTGAGGTAGGAGTGTAAAAGTTTGATTAGGAATGGAGGTAGGTTATGTTTGATTAATTTGTGGATTAACCCTATTATCCATACTTTATCGAATGCTTTTTCTATGTCTAACAGGGTCATAGCAGTCACATTATCTTTGTTGAAATTAATGGCTATATCTGTCGCAATTCTGCACACCTGCTGAACAGTATTGTGTTTGGTTCTGAAGCCGAACTGAAAGTCAGGTGTGATTTTTTGCTTTTTGTCTATGACTTCGAGGCGGGAAAGGATGATTTTCTCAGCTAGTTTGGAAAGGGTACTAAGTAGGCTGATGGGGCGATAGCTGGTGGGTGTTGAGTGATTTTTATTGGGTTTAGGGATGGGATGAACCGTGGCTGTCTTCCAAGAGGAGGGGAAGTGATGGAGGATAAGGATGGCGTTAACCAGGTAATGCAGTTGGACGATAGCTTTTCGGGAGAGGTTCTTGAGAATGATGTTTTCGATGGAGTCAGGACCGGGTGACTTGCGATTGGGAAGGGTTCTGATTATTTTTAATAGTTCGGTAGGAGTGGTAAGGAATTTGTGCATCTGATGTTTGTTATAGGGGTGTTTAGTGTTTAGGTATGATTGTGTAGATTGTATGATGTCTGGTCTGGTGTGTCGGGGGTGTTGGATATATGTATTTGTTCGAATGTGTATGCGAGTATTTGTGCTTTTTGTCTGTCGGTAATTGATTCTATGTTGTTGATAATGAGGGTGGGGATAGGTTTAAAAGGTTTCTTGAGGTTTCGAGTAAGTTTCCATAATGAGTTGTCGAAAAGGTTGATTGATGCGAGCTTGGTGGTCCAGGTCTCGTTTCTATGTCTTTTGATTTCTGTTTTGATTTTGTTGTTTAACGTGTTTAGTTCGAGTCTGTGTGTAGTGAGTTGGGTTCTCTGCCATTGTCTACGGACGTGGTTGCGGTATGTGATGAGGGTGGTTATGTGATCAGTAATGGGGTCGAGGTGTGGTTTAATAGTGATTAGTTGTGTGTGTTTCTGTTTTGTTTTCAGTATAGTGCGTGTAAATGAGTGTATTTCGTGTTCAAGTTGTTGAGTGTTATTTATGTTGTTGTTAATGGTGATTGTTGAGTTAAGTGTTTTTCTGAAGGAGGTCCAGTCAGTGTGTTTGAAGGATGTTATTTGTCTAGTGTATTTATTTGTGTGTATGTTATGTAGTTGAAAGATGATTGGATTGTGGTCTGAGCTTAGTTCCGGGAGGGATTCTGGGTAGGAGATGTTAGGGACGTTTTTGTTTATGATTATGTCTATGTATGTGGGAGTAGTAGAGTTTTCAGGGTAGTGTGTGGGGATGTCAGTGTGATGAATGATGGCGACGTATGAGTTGATGTATCTGGAGAGTGTGTTTCCGTTGGTGTTGTTTCGGTGGCAGCCCCAGTTAGTGTGGTTAGCGTTTAGGTCGCCGACTAGTATGGTTTTGTTGTGTGTCATGAGTGTGGAGATGTCTTGGGCGGTGAAGTGGTTTGTGGGTCTGTTGTATGCTGCGATGATGGAAGTGTTGTTGGCGAGCTTTATGTGTATGGTTTCGAGGGAGGTGTGGGGTGTGTGCATGAGTGTGTGGTTGACTGTGTGTTTTATTAGCACTGCAACTCCTCCAGAGGGTTTGCGCGTTTGCTGCGGTCGGTCGTGTCTGTGTACTATGAATTGTCGTAGTTTGAGGGTGTGGTGAGGTGATAGGTGTGTTTCGTTGAGTAGCATGATGTCGATGTTATGATTGTGAATGAAGAGCGCAAGCTCCCCCGTCTTACCCAATATTCCATTCGCGTTCCATGAGCAGATGGTGATGGATTGTGTGTTGGCTGGCTGGTGTGTCTGCATTATCAGTTGTTGATGATGTCGTATGAGTCGATGGTGGATGCGAATTCAATGAAAGTGGTGAATATTTGTTCCGGTGTGATGCAAGGCTCTAGACGTTGATTGAGGTCCTTCATGGCTTGTATTATATTTTGCAGTTTAATTTTTTGATTAAGTTTCTTTAATTCTGCGAAAAGACTATTTGTTGAGTTTGTGTTTTGATTAACGTGGGGATTGGGCTCAGGGGGATTGGGCTCGTGGGGGGGTGTTTTGGTAGTAGTGGTAGTTAAGGTGGTAGTATGTTGCTTAGGTAGGGGTGGGAAGTTCATATTGACGTTACTGGTAGATGGAAGAGGGTTTGGCAAGAGGGGTTTTTTCCAAATGTTGAATTTGGGGGCGGGAGCAGGAATGTATTTAGGTGTTTGTTTGTTTGTTTATTTGTGTGTTGGTGTTGTTTCTTCGCTGGTTTTGTTGCGTGTCAAGTGCGTTGATTTTTTGTTTGTACACTGGGCAGTCTGTGGAGTTTTCCGGATGTGCGCCAGTGCAATTGAAACATTTTGCTGGTACATCAGGTTTCTTTAAGCATAGGTGTGTGAGGTGGGGCTCGGCGCATTTCAGGCAGTGTGGGGGCATACGACAATTAGCTGTTGCGTGGCCCCACTGTTGGCAGCGGTGACATTGGATGATTCGTTTTTTGTTGTGGTGTCTCTCCCAGGTGATTTTGGTGTGGAAGAGGAACTTGCAGTGGGAATTAAGGTGGGATAGGGTAATGTCGCTGGAAGTAGTTAGTAGGTATAGGGGGCGGAAGGTGTTTCTCATCTGAAAGATTTTTTGAATGCTTAGTGAGTATTTGTTGTTTAGTTCTGCTGCGATGTCTTGCGTGTTGTCGGGAGGGCAGTCGAGGCCGCGCAGCACGAAAGCGTGTGTTTTGTTGTTTCTATCGGAGTGTGTGTAGTATTTGATGTTATCTGTTTTATTCATTTCTTCCATTATTGTTTGTCGCTGTGTCTCGTCATTGATGTAGAGGTTAGTGTTGTTGTTGGTGTGCTTGATGTGGTATCCTTTTGTAGCGTATGATTGTAAAAAGTTCAGGATTTTATTTCGGTTAGCAGGGATGCCAGGGATGATTAGTGGTGGTGGAGGGCGTGTTTTGGGTGGGGCTGGGGTTGTTTGGTCGTCTGTATCTTCATCTTCGTTGTCTTCGTGGTCGTTGTTGGGAGTGGGTGTTAGAGGGGTGTATTTGTTTTGGGTTTTTGTTGGGATCGGGGTCGGGTCTTTAGGGGTTCGGGCAATTCGTTTGGGTTTGGGAGAGGTGAATAATCCTTCGGTGGTCGATGACGTCGTTGTGGATTTATTAGTGTTTGTGTTTGTGGATTTTGTCATAATAAAGGCCTCGCTTACCTCTGATATGACTTTGTTGGTCAGGTCAGGTGTTGATGTTTCAGGTGGTGGTTTGGGGGCGAGGTATTCGTCCATCTCCATCACTGTTTCACCAGTGGAGTCAAGGTCTGATTCGGGGTCTACGTCTGGTTCCTGCAGTGAAAATTCGCACGTGGAGGCTAAGTCTTCTTCAGATGTCGTCCGAGAAGAACCTTCTGATTGGCGTCGCCCTGGAGAGGCTTTCTCCCTAAAGGGAGATGTTTCTAGGGCAGCTAGGGGGTTCAGACGGCGGTTCTCCTTATGTGATCAGGCCTTAAAGACCAGTTTCGTTGAAAAAACCGAACGTTTGTTGTAAAATTCACTGAATTTAAATAAATTTTAATTTGTTTTAAACAATTTTAGACTGGTACGGACTAAAAAAATCGCACTTATTGGAGATACTCGGGAGGCTTCTGAAGAACGTCTGCACTCAACGAGGACAGCAATAAGAATGGATTTACGCTCCACTGCTCTACCAATTGAGCTAATCATTATATTTTCTGATAAATATTTTTAAATAAAAGTTCTGCGAAACATTAACAGCTTTTATTTTCTTTCTGACTAATTTTACTGTAAGTACTACCGTTTTTGAGTTATAGGAGAAAATGCAAAAAATGATTCAGGGAAGGTCAAAAGATATATTTCCGTTAAAAATCTCGAGATCGAAATAATTTCGACAAAATTTTTCATGATTACAATACTTACTTATACTTCGTATAAGAAAGTAAAAATGGTAATTTACAATATTTAATTTTATTTTTGTGAAAAGTAATATTTATAAAGTACAAATACAATAGTATTTGAATCAACTCAAATTGATAACACCTTTTAAACTTCAAGACCCGCGACATACTCGTGGCCTGGATCCCGAATACAGAAACTCAAAAAATATTAATGTTATCGTCTAATTTACTAATAAAATTGGAGAATATTGAAGCACAACCCTACATTGTTAGTGATGCACTAGTTATAATTTGGAAGGGGATATGTGGCGTAACTACAATACTGTTTGCGGTTGAAGTGGGGCAGCGGAGAGTAGCGTTTGGGACTGCCTCTTTGCTTCCTCGCCCTTTACACTTGTAACAACCTAGATACCCAGGGCTTGCAAGTATCGCGCCTTAAGTGTCATTTTGTGCTATAAAAGTGGTTTGTTATAAATCCTCGCATCAAGTTAGTTTATTTCAATTTTTTTATAATTTTCCGCATATGTTTGGAAGTTAAAATTGCAAGTTAATTATTGATAAAATTATGTTACTTATTAAATATAAATTCAGAAGAATATATATAATCGTTTGGTCGAAACGAGATTGTATTGATTTTATTCAATATTTGATTATGCTTATTTTTAATGTTAACTTGTGCCGCGTCTTAAGTCGTACCCATATGAGTTTCCTATATCGTACTGTAATGAAAATGTAAAATATCTGCAGTGTCATGCACCGAACTTTCTTATACGCTTATGGGTTAAACCATATCGTAGTTACATTATTTTTCTAATTTATAATATTTTCTCTAACCTTTAGATCGCTTTTAGAGTAAATATATTTCTTAAAATAAATATAAAATGTCAAACTTCAAATTATTTAAGTCTATTTTGTTAAATAATTGACAGGCGCAGATGATACGATTTATGTAAAAATATATATAATAAGCAAAAATTTATTTTGAAAAAACTACTCTTTTTGGAAAATATATTCAAACAAAAATTGTGCTTAAATAGTAATACCTTTAATTTTTGCTCATGCAATTTTTCTGTAACTGTAATCATTTTTGAGTTATTGCAGAAATTGCAAAAAATGACTAGAGTAAACCGGCACTTCCGCTTTGAATATTATTTTCAAAAATAGGAGGTGCACACCTCAGGCATATGCAAATCTTAAGTTTAAAGTTTCATAATTTTAGCTTCAACCGTTTAGGCTGTAGAGAACATACACACACACACACACATACAGACACACACACACACACACACACAGACAGACGTCATTCCAAAAATAGTTATAATCGATTCAGGGAGGGTCAAAACGTATATTTCCGTTAAAATCTCGAGATCGAAATTTTTCATGATTACAATACTTACTTATACTTCGTATAAGAAAGTAAAAATGCAACAAATAAAAGAAATGCAGTAATTAATAAAAAAGAATGGTATTAAAAATTTAAAAGAAGAAAAGTAATTGATTTTGTTTTATTTGTGGACTAGATCGAGAGGAAACATGATAAATTGCTGGAAATGAAAATTATGTGCTAACAATTTATGCACTGGAGTTGATAAAAGAACAAAAAAAAGTATATATGTGTTTGATTATGTATCTAATAAACTGATTAATAAAAAATAAATTTTCATTCATTTGTTGCTTAATTTAATCATTAGGTACGACTTAGGCTATAGGTGATACGACTTAGGAAACCGGTTTCTTTAGTCGTACCGATGTAACTATTTAAAGATTTAGTTTATTTTACGTGAAAGAATATAGATTTTTTATTTTCTTTATAATAAATAACTACAATATTAGTGCAGGTAGTGAACAACACATTTTATTTTTATTTATTTGATAAATCCTAGGTTTTATACGCTTTTTCTCTTAAGGGGTACGACTTGAGCAACCTTACTCTATGTACATACCAAGCTTATATTCGATGTTTTATAATTTTTCTAGGCTGTAGAGCGCACATACACACACACCAACACAAACATGCACAGAAACACACACACACACACACACACACACGCACGCACGCAAATACGCGCACACCATCACACGCACACACGCAGACTGACGTCATTCCTTAAATAGTCAGAATCGTTCAAGGGAAGGTCAAAACGTATAATTTCGTTAAAATCGCGAGATCGAAATTTTTCAAGATTACAATACTTACTTATACTGCGTATAGGAAAGTAAAAAGACACCGCTATAACCATCGATGTGGTCGTAGGATGTCTTAAGGGGGTAGTACATTCTGGCAATTTGAAAAATTCGTTTTTTTTGTGGCTTAAATTTTTTTTTTTTTGATTGTCTACTTTATTGCAAACATTATTCAAAGTTTGTCAGACACTCCGTTCCAAAGGGTCAGGCCGAAAAGTGGACCCGTGTCGCGGCGCGCGCGTGCGAGCGCTCCGAAAACCAGTCCGTTTAAAAGCGATTATCTCGAAACGATGTTTTTGAAATTGGCGGGAGTTCTATCTCAAAAACGGTTAAATTATTTGGTCAAAACGGTGCCATTTTTTTATTTTTCAACAAAAAGAAAATCCTACGTACGCTGACGGGAAATAATCTGACAATAACAGAAAAAAATTGTTTTGTTATTGTTCCAATGGTGCGACCTCTAACCATCCCGCCGATCAACAACAATCAAATGGAGGTGTTAGGCAGCACTTGGTGTAGCGGCCACACGAGTTACCCGATCATAACGAAAAAAAACATTTTTAAAGCAGATTTGTAGCATTATAACTATGCATTCCACTTTTACCACGGATTGTTATTTACCCTAAAAATCGCGAAAATCAGCTATTTTTCATGCCGTCTGAGTGTACTACCTTAACATCAAACCAACCGTTCATTATTATATATTTATCGTAATAACTTTAATAAGACTTTAGTATTTTTCTCTAAGAACTGTAAGTAGCATATTTTGGTTGTATGAAACATAAATTAAAAGTAGTACAAAGTTATTCATCTTTCGTAAATAAATTGATGTCAACAATTCAGAAAAGTTTCCTGAAATTTTGGAGTATAGATTAGGAAATTGGGAATTTGCATTAAATGTGGACTCTCATGGAGTTTCCTCTTTATTTGTGTAAGATATAAATTTAGTACGGCCCTGCGTATTTAAA
The DNA here is from genome assembly GCA_944039245.1 of Nebria salina. Classification (NCBI taxonomy): domain Eukaryota; kingdom Metazoa; phylum Arthropoda; class Insecta; order Coleoptera; family Carabidae; genus Nebria; species Nebria salina. The sequence continues at coordinate 8,503,519 of OX063271.1, forward strand.
ATTTCGCTGTAAGAGAAAATTAAACTGTATCATTCTAAGTAAAGTTAGTTGATGCTGAAGTGTGAGACTGTGAACTATGAAAATTACTAGTATAGACAAGAATTTTTCCGATTTGAATATTCTTTTCAAAAGTAGTACATAGGTTTTCTTACCTTAAACGGCCGAAGCTGTAAATCGTTCACACATGCAGACATAAACACACATAAACACTCTGACACACAACACACACACAGGTACACACACACACACATACACACTCACGCATGCAAACCACCACACACATATACACTATGCACACTCATCCCATACAAGCTCACACAAAACAGAGAGAGAGAGAGAGAGACATGCATCATTCTAAAAATAGTCAGATTCGATTCCAGGAAAATCAAATGGCGTATTACCGTGTTTTGTATCATTACAATACTTACTTATTACATCAAATAAAGAAAGTAAAAATTAAGATCAGTACTGCCCTAATAATACAAAAATTCACTATAAAAAAAAATTATAACTCGATTATATCATATACATATGTAAGAATGAAATACGTACGTACAATGCGAGATATTGAGATTTAGATCCTATAATATCAACTTATGAAACTGATAAAATTATAGTTTCATCCTTTTGTCGTTTAATTATATTGCATCAATTGAACAGTTAATCAGCCTAATTCTCGTGTCCCTTGTTTGCGAAACAATATTGTATTGATTGCAAGTGACTTTACAATGTGCTTTAAGATATTGTTTTTATTTGGTATTCTCGTGACCACCTTGCAAAACCCAATTTACAATAACTTATATCAAACGATTATTATCGCTTACAATAATGAAGGTAGCGTGCATTGTTACCAACAAAATTTATTAAGTTCGTATATGGTTTATTGTGAAGTTAACCGCGTTAAACATAACCACATAGTTGCTCATATAAATGATATAAATAACCATTAAACATATTAATTCAATTAAAATTAATGTAGGGAAATAAATAATTACAAGTTCCAGAACTCTTTTTCGCCATCCAAATTAGTGCGATTATTTTTATTTCTTATAATAAAGATATGAATTATTTGTAAACATCTTATTCAAAATTAAATTGGCCTTAACATATCCGTGAATTCCAATTTATTAACATTAGTGCGTATTGTTGTAGCGCTTGGCATCGGCCTAAATGGAAATATGGCGAATAAATGTAGAACTTTGCGTAAACAATTTTTATAACATTAAAAGTTTTTAAAATAAGTCTTTCTTAGTGAGAAAAAATTGAATTAATTTTAATAAAGGAATCACAAAATAAATAAATGACATGTTTCAAACGGCACAAATTCATTTGTCTTTTGTTTTAATATTACAGTACTATTTAATTGTAATTTTGAACATTTTCAAATCTAATTTTTACAATTATTAAAGCATACAAAATTAATTTTGTTTATTGATCTGAGTGCAGAATATTAAGCTCTACAAATTTAATTTGAGTCATTTTTGTTTAAAATAATTTGCGGGGCAATTCGCAATGAAACATGTTGAATCCTTATGTACACAGCCACCAACACTAAACGAAACAAAAATAATTATGAAAAAAATAAAGTGCTCAGAAGTAAATTTATATTTGTACAATTTAACAATTTTTTTTAAAATAACAATATTATATTATATGAATTTAGACAAATTCTAGAGCATCTAATCATGTCTACATTCAATACAATACTCCGTAACAACAGCTAAGGAGGTGTTGTTCAGTATACAATATTGAAAGCAAATATTGTATTGTATTCAATCTAAATTTTGTCACAAGAATACCAAATAATCGTGATGATATGTATGTATGTGTGTATGTTTCGAATGTAATTTTAGGACGTGGTATGAATGAATGCTTCGACAGCTATATTCAGAGAGTATGGGGAGATGGATTTCAACGTTAAATCGGTTGTACAACGTTTGCAAAGATGGCGGGTTCCATGGAGCCTACACTGGAGGTTTAGTTGTCGCCGCAGCCACCGAGGGCGCGCATTTTTTTTTTTTTTTAATGAAAGGATAGATGTACTTTTATTTTCGTGGTACAGTAGACCACGAAATGCAAAAGTACCTCCTAAATTAAAACCATTATTTAAATAATACAAATATTTATTACTAATTCAGGTTTAAATTTTACTTTATATAACATTCACATATTTATATATTAAGATAACAATTATATTTTATATTATTAAATATTAATAATATTCGTTTTTGGCTCTTCAGTCGAATATGAATTACATTCGATCAAATAGTTTTTATAATGGAACAAGTAAATGCTCATATTTATAAAAGAAAACTAATTTTAATAAGTACATTTTTAATGAAGCTACAATTGACTTTCATCCATTCATCGCAATCTTTAAATCATTGTTTAACATTTAAATAAGTTTTTCTTCAATAATATGGTTTTGATGTTAGTACATTCTTCTCATACGCACCCATGTACGACAAAAAAATTACTTTCTGTTTTTCCTCCGCAACGTCTTACGATGCCTTTCTGTCGCATGTCGTTGAATAGGATCGCGCCAGGATAAGCGCAAGGTCTAATCCACCTGCACTCAAAATGTTTTGAACATACACGATATGTTCTATAAACATCATGTGCAGGAGGAATAACGTACAGTCGCAGATTGTTGATTTTTTCCAACCAAATTTGGAAAAGTGCTCTGTCCTTCGGAAAACAGGCGAACCGTTTTCTGTAACCAAAGCATTCGGGAACACAACAGAATCGGTTATTTAAATGCATACTACGAACAAACTATTATAGAATTCATGTCAAATGTTTACTATTTATTTGTGATTTAATACTTACATGCCACAAAAAAAGAGATTGCTCAAAAACAAACAGTTGTTAGAGTTAAATTAATATAAAATACAAAAGAACTTCCCGATAAATAACAGAGGACAAATCAATAAAGAACAATAACAAAATTGCATGTATGACGTATTGCACAATAAAAATGTTACATTATTTACAAAATGGATTCCAATAAACGTACTTATAAATAAATAATTTATTTTTCCAAAAAATGCAGTATAAAATCATCCTAAATTTTTATTTGATTAGTAAATTATCAAGTAAATATTTAAAATTTATATTCATTTTATTCGTTCAATTTTTTATAATTTTTATTATCGCGACGATCGCGACATCTAGAACAGCGGCGAATATGCAATTTTCTAACCTAACAAAACTCTGTCCAATGGTGGCTATGTTTCTTATTACTCCCCCTACTCTCTGGTAGTTATTCTAAAGTTACATCCTTATTTATATACAACAATTTTAAAGGTCACAATTTTAGGTGCAATAAAGGGGAGTGGGGTAATTTTCTTTGTTCATTAGGACAGATTTCATCAGTATTATCAATGGATTTGTATATTTCTAATGTTTCCAAGTAGTTCAATTTTAATCCTTTGTCTTCTGTTATTAGAAGGTGAGAGGCGAAAGTAGAATCCGATTTTCCCAGTTTATAGGAGCAAAATGTTCTTGGAAACGCGTGTGGAAATTTCGGCCAGTTTATTCTAATCACGGAACAAAAAGAAGCATGTCAAGAAGCAAAAACAATGAAATGTGAGAAAATAAACTTATGAAATGCATCAAATTACAATTTCACTTTTACTTGACTTCTTATAACTTATGCCTAAAGGTGCAGAGGCTATATACGATGTGTCGTACCTGAGTACAAATCAAAATTCAATATAAGTATGAATACTTTTCTTTTTTTTCAGTCTCAAAATATGGTATACTAATGTATGGTTTATGTTACGTAATAAAAATGTTTTTAGACAATTTAGAAAACCAAAATCATTTGATGAAATTGTCCCAAGATACGTGGTACCACCCTACATATAAATTAATAATTTTGCTTTTATAATACTTTAGTAACATTGAGTAGGGTTTGAATGAATTATCTCTTAGTGAATAAGGAACAAATATAATACTATAACTAATTGTTAGAATTCAGTTACTATGAAAATTTGTCTTTTTGATATTTTCCAATGAATTGGTGTTTTTATTATCTTCAACTTGATGGGAGATATACTACTAATACATAAGAAAATCTAATCAACTCAAACCAATTTAAAGACACCACACATGAATCAAATAACATTGAGTAAATTGAACCATTTGTCGTTCGGACCAATATATACGTATATTTTATTCTTATCAAACGAGGAGTAAAATTTGTCGCACTCTGTCATATAGCGGCACTATCTAAAATTGCAAGTTTATCTTTTGGGGCTGCAGTTATGTCGAATATTCGCCTGTATGGCAAGGGGGTATTGGACGTGGATAAAAGATGACAAACTCGGCACCACTCTGCACTTCAATCAAAATGTGTACACACCAATAAATATGTTCGCATAAATCTTATACAACTATATGTAATATCTGACAGTTCTACATCCCCTTTGCGTGATTGCAGATAACAGATACAATGTAGTATGATGTATAGTTATTTTGTTGGCAACGTTCCGCACACTTTTATTTATCGTATGCTTGTATCTGCCAAGTTATCTGGTCGAGAGGCGTTCACACACTATCGTCGATTTAAATTGTTTTATTGATTTATATTTATAGGACAACAAAATGAATAATATGCTTTATATTTATAAATTTAATCATATTTGTATTAAATTGAACCTAGCTGTAATTGATTCTGTATTCATTAACACGCTTTCCGATTACCTTTTTATTTACCCATATGAAACAATAATTTTTCCTCACTTATAATAATGCATTTATACCTTCTAGACCGTATCGTTTATTAATTATAAGCAATTAAAGTTTTATATTTTTCACAATCATTGTATCGTAAAAACATAATTTTTATCGGGCCCCTACCAAACTGAAAATAGGATATTCTTTGTTTAGCATGACCATTGAATGTCTTGAACAACTTAAAATATCTGTCAAACTAACAATTTTAATTTTGTTTTAATTTATTTCATTTTGAAAAATGTGACCAAATATACATCAAAACTCAACAATATAGCAGTCACAACGAAATAAACTTTTAAAATATTCGAACCGTTTGGTTTAAATCTATCAAATGTAGAGTATATCAATATTAAATATAATTCTGGTTTGATTTTATGTTTTATCTAAAGAAGCTTTAAACAATACAACTAGGTCTTATTGAACATTGAATAGTGACAATTTTTCAAAAAAGTAATTTTGTTCAAATTTTTCGAAATAATTAAAATAGTAAGACCAGATCCACATTTTAGTTTTAATTTAAAATCGGTATTGATATTATCAACGCCAAAAGTTTGGTATAGCGAATTCCTGTATAAATAAATTATATATGGACTAATAAAATATGATTGAGAATGAATTAGGTGAAAGAAAAGTTGTGACCAAGGGCAATACAAGAGCATGTATATAAAATTTTATGAGTTAGAATTAAGCGAAATAAGTTGGTAAGGAGTTCAATGGTGAAAGATTGTAAAGATATGAAAGAATGTAAAGGGTTTTCTGCCAGCCCATTTGATGATAATAGACATGAGGTTCTGTATGTATGTATAAATAAAATTAAGAAAGTAACAATAATATAGTAAGCAATCTGAGATATCTATATTTATATCTTGAGTATAATTTTCGTTATGTGTTTGTATATAGACTGGCAGGTCATTTGATCTTAGTGTATTCACTACTATTTGCCAGGTATTTTTTATAGCGAGATTTGAGGAGCAGATTGTAACGTCTCCAGCCAATTTCCTTATGTTTGATGAACTCCCAATGTTCATATACCTGTATTTAAAATGATGAGATTATGGTCCTCAATTTTCTCTCCAATAATGCTTCTCTCCGCGCTTTATTGTTGTATTCGCATCCCCAAACCATGTTGTGCGCATTGAAGTCTCCGCCAATTAATGATGCGTTCCTTTGAGTGAATGTGATTCCGATCCTGGACTGATATTATGTTACCGAGTGAGCAATATATTGATATTACAGCAATATTTTTAATTTCTAGCATTAGTGCGCAAATTTAACATTATTTGATATTATTATTTTTTCAAATTTTATTGAATATATTATAGCTATTGCTATTCCGCCGAATCAGTCATATGTATCTATTCTAATTAGTTTCTAGTTCGTATTATTAAATTTGTTGCTTATCTTAAATCTAGTTTCTGATAAGAATAAATATCATTTTGTTAGTGTTTATGTATTGTTCTAGGCTTTCTCGGCTTGATTATTAATCTATTAATTTATATATATATATATATATATATATATATATATATATATATATATATATATATATATATATATATATTTATATATATTTATATATATTTACTTTCTTACGCAGTATAAGTATTATAATCATGAAAGATTTCGATCTCGAGATTTTAACAAAAATATACGTTTTGACCTTCCCTGAATCGATTCCAACTATTTTTGGAATGACGTCTATGTGTGTGTGTGTGTGTTTGTGTGCGCGCTCTACAGCCTAAACGGCTAAAGGTAATATTATGAAACTTTAAATTTGAGATTTGTATATGCCTCGCATGTGCACCTTTTATTTTTGAATAAAACATTCAAACCGGAAGAGTTTGATATCTTAATCATTATTTAATAACTCGTCATTATCTTAACAGTAAATCAGAAACAGTAATAGAATCAGACAATAAGTTTATCATTATGAATGGACGACGTGAACTAATTGTTTGCGCTGATTTTTATAAATATCATGATAATGGATTCAAGTATCCAGTGGTTCTGCACGCACGTCCGATTCTCATTTGTCGGGCTATTCATATAAATTGACGCCATTATTTACTCGCAACAAAAATAGTTAACAAATGTAACAGAATCTTCCGGCGCGTATACATTCGCTCTCGTACAAGAACAGGGACGAATAAACGCTTATCTCTTGCTGGGCATCTTAATGTTGTAGCCAGCTATTTTTCTTCATACGGGGTACACCCGTAAACATATCCATAAAAGTTACATAGATAGAACTGAGGGAGCAATACTCGTTTTGGGGGAAAGTTTCCTAGATTTCAGCGGAAACAAGTTCTACTGCTGACGCATTTCCGGCTCGAGCCCATCTTCTTGTCATCTACAACGATAAGAATCGGTGGAGCATTACTGTCATACATGCTGATTTTAGTTAGCATTTGAATTTTATTCTATCTGAAATAGTTCAATTCGTGTGTTTTTAAATACGAGCACTCTTTTTACTTTCTTATACGCAGTATAAGTAAGTATTGTAATCATGAAAAATTTCGAACTCGAGATTTTAACGGAAATATACGTTTTGACCTTCCCTGAATCGATTCCAACTATTTTTGGAATGACGTCCGTCTGTGTGTGTGTGTGTGTGTGTGTGTGTGTGTGTGTCTGTGTGTGTGTGTGTGTGTGTGTGTGTGTCTGTGCGTGTGTGTGTGTGTGTGTGTGTATGTGAGCGCTCTACAGCCCAAACGGCTAAAGGGAAAATTATGAAATTTTAAACTTAAGACTTGTATGTGCCTGGCACGAAAACCTCTTATTTTTAAAAACAATATTCCGACCGGAAGTGCATGTTTACTCTAGTAATTTTTTATAGTTTCTGCAATTACTCAAAAATGGTTACAGTTACAGAAAATTATTGTTAACAAAAATTAATGATATTTATATTTAGCACAACTTTTGTTTGAATCTTTTTTCCAAAAAAAGTACTGGTTTCAAAATAAATTTCTGCTTATTATATATATTGTTACATAAATCGTATCATCTGCGCCTGTCAATTGTTTAACAAAATAGACTTAAATAACTTGAAGTTTGACATTTAATATTTATTCTAAGATATATATTTAGTGTTAAAGCGATCTAAAGGTTAGAACAAATATTGTAAATTAGAAAAATAATATAACTACGATGTGGTTTAACCCATATGCGTATAAGAAAGTTCGGTGCATGACACTGCAGATATTTATATAGGTACTCAGTCAGTTTTAGCTTCCAAATTTTAGCACTATGCACCAATGTTCTATGAACTATTGCAGCAACCCAAATCCTAACTACCATTAGTTTAAATACAATATAAAATAATCAACTATTAAAATAAAGAGCTACTTACGAATTTATAGTTTTCAATAAATACAGACCCACAAAATGTTGAAAATGGTGTATATAAAGATTTACAAAAACGTTAATTGCCTTATTTCTGTTTCATCTAGAAGAACAACGTTATACCAGTAATTATTCATATTATCACTAACTAAAAATAACACAAAATTACATGAAAAACTTATTCCACAATAATGATCTTACTATTACACGGAATATTATATTTTATGTATAAAACAAGGCTATTTAAGTACGGTTGCAGTTTATTATTTAATCAAAAATATCCACGCTTGACCTGTATTGTAGTTATATTATCTTGCTGAGATATTAGTGGTGCATTATTTGTCTTTGTTTTTTCTAGACACGAATAATTGTGCTAATTTATTTATTAAAGCATTTAAAAAGATTAAACATACTAAATATATATGCATATATAAATTTATTAAGCCAACTTTTTATTATTAAACTGATAAATACATTCCAATATACAAGAGAATAACAAAACTTATTATGAGATTTAGTTTATTGTAGTTTTAGCCGTTTACCATCCATGATGATATCCATGAGTAATATCATTCCCAGCCAGACCATGACTAAAACCGTGACCGTCACCGTAAATGATACCATATCTTAAATCGACTCCATGACCATAATCAATAGCTATAACAGCGATGATCCTAAAATACATACACCAGCACTATGACCATGAAGACCGTTGTCAGTTTGAATCGATCCAGCAGGATCACAGCTGTGTCATGGTGTCATCGACGCTTCCGGATGGTATATGGTGACCATGGCCAATGCCAATTCTTATGCGACTAATAGAGGTAGCAATGACAAAACACGTAACAGAAATCTAGCAACAAAATGAAATGAAACGTCTGCAGTGGCTTGCACTGAACTTTCTTATACTCATTTTTGTTAGATCATATCATGGCTTATTTCCAGACAGAAGATCAACTATTTTCTCTTCCTATGAATATCGATAAGTCACTTGATAATATAAATTAATAAAATAAATATCTGCACTTTACATTTTCACATGCATTTTGATTAGTTATAAAAAACGTCAAAATAGATGTTCTTTCGCATACTTCAAAACGACAATCACAAATATTTTTCTCTTTTTGAACATCAATAAACGAAATAGAAAAACAAAACTGATGAAAAGTAAATATATTTTAACAAATGGCATCAGCCGCCGAAATAAGTATAACTTCATTATTTCCAAATTAAAAACCAAATACACACTGTTACTATAATAATAGAGTAGACAAATTAAATTATATTATAAAATTTGAAATTCTAATTACAAATTGCAATATTATATTAATATTGAATTTAAGATTTTAAAAGTAAATTGATACCAAAATACAAAATTAATATGTATATGTCATTGTATTCATAGCAAAAGTTTGACAATCTTTCGCCATTCATAAACACTCTTTTCCCTTCCTTCAAATTTATCAAATTATTCATACACGCTCTTGTATTCCGCCTGCTCAGAACTTTTCTATCGCGTGACTTATTCTCAACCGTATTTGTAGTTATTCCGAGAACGATCTCGCATTCTTACACCATTCATCTCGCTCACGTAAATCTTTATTGTCAATGTTTCATTCGACATTCATCAATATGACCATACCAGCATATTTGAGTCTCACCTGTTCTACGTGCGACATAAATGCAATATAAATGCTGTTTAAGTCCGGAAATATCTCTCTCAATCTATTTCGCACAATCTATTTTAAATGTTAAATTATGTATATCTACTTTCCTATTAAAATATTAACAGACATAGTTAATATGATTGAATAAATATAAATTGTCTTAACTAAGAAACAATACAATATAAATAAGTAAGAGAAGCTACATTTTTAATGAAAAAAAATACAAATAAAAGCTGTGTATACTATAAATATCTGTCATTGTAAATTAAGTAACGTAAATAAGTAACTGAAGAATCTATATTGAAATTTTCTTGGAACTGCATACTTTTAGAAAAATACATTTCAAGCATAGCATAAAAACTCTTTTTTTTAAATGTAACTATTTTCGCTGTAAATGAAGTCATTTTGGTGATATTGCAGAAACAACAAGCATTGGCCATGTGGGTATGAAATTTATATTTCTTCAATCATATCAACTTTGGCTTTCAATATTTTAATAGGAAAACAAAATATAATAAAATAATTTGAGGTTTGACCTCGATTGTGAAAAATAGATTGAAAAATAAATATTTGAAAGATTATTGTATAATAACATTCTCTGTAAATTATTTAGTTTATTTGCAAACTATATATAGCAAATTTCTAGCTCGCCTTACGTAATTGTAATGGACTCACTAGAGACGACGCACAGTGGGACGAAACACTCGAAAAGTGGCCAAAATTATGCCATTCGGTTAATAATAAAGATTTTGAAGATTTTTTTTTGCTTATTATTTTGCATAAAATTTGTAACTAAACCAAAGTTTAGCTTTGAAAAAAAGTCTTTGTTTTTGTTTGATAATGCTTAATCTATCAAATCCATAGCTCTTATAGCGTATAAAACTAGTAATTTTATTTTTGTTTTGGCTGGTAATGTGTTATTTATCAAAATGATCGCTCTCATAGCGTATCAAGAACTATTAGGATATGGAAAAAAAAATTATTAGTAGATATCGAAATATATAATATTCAATTTCATGACTTTTTTTTATTGATATAAAGTACAACTAAATATTTAATAAATTAAGAGCATCTTCACAAAAAGTGTCTTTATTAATAATATTTTTATGCCTTAGACTCGTAATATACGGATCTGAGGTTATTAAAAAATTATGAAGCAAATCTTCATTTGTAGCTTGACGACTACATTTTCTAGAATTAAATTCTCGCATACGCTTTGAAACCTTTATTTTTAGCTTCTTGAGCTTCTTCTGAATATTCCCCTTATACCTTAGAGTAATTTTTTGGATTATTAATCTGTAAATTCCGCTAAAACAATCACTTTAAATGTTATTTTATGTAACTCGATATAGCTTTATAACTTTACGAAACTCTTTCAGATTGCTTAATTGAACATGTATGTTTATGGTTTAATATAAACACAAGAACTGAAAGTATTACACTATTACTGCCTATTTATATTGTTTTCTTACTAGATTTGAAAGGTGTAAATATTTAATGCAATTGGTTACAATGTAATTAATTAATAAATAATTAGGCATTCTTGTATAATAATTAGTCATATTATTAGCAAGTATACCTACAATACATCAGAAAAGATAATTTACAGATCCCGAAATATATAAGAATGAAACCGCCTGCAACAAAATTGCCGTATTAGGGATTAAGTTTATCTTATATTTTGAAAATGCCGATAACAGAAACGAAAATTTTAAGTATGCATAATGCATTGGCTTAATTTAACTAATTTTAGGGCAGGTTTTACTTTTAATCTTACCGTCAAATAGGTGTATTATATTTTCGTCTGCATAATCCAGCCCACTTTATTTATTTATATTATTTGCATAGATTAAAAAATTAATAAAATTCATAAGTTTCTTAATATTCACAGGTACTGATAACAGAATGATATCTAAAATACCGATTTTTGTTAAATTATGTATATAAAGTAGAAATCCGTAGTACATATTTGTTTGCTGGTCGGCCGCCACTTAAAATATAAATTACGAAAATCCGGGAAAATGCGGGTAATTTTTTATTTTTGATCTTGTTTCTTAAAAGTATTATGTATATAAATATGTAAAAATTAAAGCGGCGGGAAGCGGCGCTAAAAAGTTATATTCAAATGAACATGCCAAACTCAACAAAAAAAAAAAACGAAAGCTGTAATATGAAATTCGCTTCGTATTTTAAAATTAAAAAAAAACATTTGGAAACTAAATGTAATAGAATTTTAAAACAATATGAATTTTTAAATTTGATTAAAAAATAAAAAAGATATAGTGACTTGCATTTTACATTTTAAAAAAGTGAATTTTTAAAGTTTTGTGTTTAGAGGTCGTTTTTATGTATTTCCGTAATGTTATAATAAAAAAAATTATTGCTTGCTACAGTATAAAGTATTCTTAATAAGATGGTATAAAAAAATATTCAAAAATCGAATATTCGAAAATTGACCATCTGGCCACTTTTCAAGCGTTTCGTCCCACTGTGCGACGCGACGTTAAAATAAAAGTTAACAATAAGTTTAAAATATTATTTTGTAACGTTATAAATAATTTTCTACGATTTCTATACGTCAAAAACTGCCTTATGATTTTGTATGATTTCTTAAGGGGGTCTTTACCTAATTTTTTTTTTCAAAAAATCGCTTTTTTTTTTATTGCATATTTTGATAGTTTAGAATGTGTAGAATATGCCTACAAAGCGTTATCCCCGAATTCAAAGTCTATACCCACTTTTTCGCCCGTTGAAGCGAACAATGCACCGGCCTGAAATACGTATACTCAAAACTTCAAACGCGTTTTTCTCGACTTTTTTTATCGGGCGGAAAGATAACTCAAAAAGTTCTGATCCGATTTCGATGATTCTTTTCGTTACTGAAAGTAAACTAAATTTATTGGATTAAAGACCTATCTCTCATGTAATTCCATCAATAATAGTAATTTTCTATAGCCCTCCAAAGTAAAAAAAAAATGACGAAAAAAACTACTCTTTTTCAAACAGCCGCCATTTTGTTAATTATTGTCCAATTGTACCTGAATTAGGTCTTTAATCCAATAAATTTTGTCTAAAATCCGATTTTTGAACCCGCTTGTGTTTCAGATTCGTACCGGCAGATTTCCGCCCGATGAGCTATGCACGGCGTGCATGTCCGCGGTGTGGGCGCTATCTCTCGGCCGGAACTAGAAATTTCACTTTTTTAGACAAAATGTTAGAAAATAATATGCTCAAAACAAGGAGTTGCTATCATTTACCCAGTGCGAGAAAAAATGTATTGAAAAATATGCTTTTTTCGACTAATGTTAAGTGAAGACACCCTTAAGTTGTTTTTAATATAACTGACAACCCGTAACTCATTACGTCAACTGTCCTTGTAAATATCAATCAGTTTTCTAAACAAGTTCTCGATTTATTTACATATCTCTGTCGTTTAATGGAAAATTAAGATGGACTTCATATTAAGCCATAGGTCAATTTTCGAACGAAAAATATGTGTGATTAATTTACGAATAGAAGTGATATACTTAAATCCTAATAACTAGGGATAACACATGAATGAATCTAATTGGTGATACTAATACACATACAACATAGTTGAATAGATAAGATAACTATGGTAAAAATATACTCAGGTAGGTAAGTATTAAATAACATAGTAAAGAAAAATTTAGTTAGCATTGAATATAATATATGTTGTATGATATTTAATTTATTTGCAAACTAACAAATGTCTGGCCATACAAATTACTAATACGCAAATCATGGTATTTTTTCCATGGATTTTTAAATATTTGTACATTTTATCCTTCCTTTCCAAGAGGATCAGCATACTATACACATATTTGAAAATATAGTGCAAGACACAGCAAATATTTATATATTTTAAATTATGCTTGAACTTTATTGGCATGGTAAAGAATTATTATGCGATCAATTTTCCATGCTATGATTTTTTTAACTGCACGAAGAATATTTTAGCAATGATTTTAGTGCTTGATGAATTGTAATAACAAGTGCAAATTTTGTGAACCGTTTACTTTAAGCTACTTAGAGATTTCAAGATTACCAAAAATATTTTTTTTGCTTACTCTATTCTTTAGTATCTTCAAAATAATATGTCAACGTTATATGCTTCGGAAAACTCTAAAAGAGCCTGAATTTCGAAAATAGCCCGAACCTTCCCGTTGCTCAATGCGAGCGCAATAACGCTACAGTTTTACTACTTACAAATTAAAATGCGTTTTTCTCGAAACTACATTTTTGAAGTTGGTCGGACCGTCAACTTGGCCAAATCTTTACCGATTGACTTGAAATTTTAACAGTATATTCAAACTACATTCTTCATGGAAGTACGTAATATTTTTTTTTATGTTGCATGGTTTAATTGTTATTAGCAATTTTTGGGCTATTTTTTAGCGATTTTCGACTGTTTTTTTTTTTAAAGCACGCCATTTTTGTAAAAATCAATATAAGAAAAAATCCTACGTACTTCTTTAACTGTTGGTATATAAAATCGAAATTTGTTTAGTTCACGATTCTAATTTTAAAAATGCAGGAGATATTGGTCCGGCCGCAAAGGACTAAGAAAAAGATGCGTCACAGGGAAAATGCTGGGAAGCCGCTATTTTGTTCTTCAGAACTCGTAATAAATATTAAAAGCATTGCTCAATACATATACAATAAAGCGCTTTTTTTCTAAATTTTGATCTATTGTATAGTTTTGCTGGAAAAAAATCACAAAATTTGCCTATTTTTTCCGTTTCTAGGGTAGCCTAACCCCTTAAGACTGTTTTCTCATAATGTTTTGTTTAAAAAATTGAACGACTGTTGATTCCTAGCTGTGACAAATACTCTCAATCCGTTTCTGTAAACATGCTAAAACAAATATAAGATTCAACGGAAACAAATCAAATCGTATATTTTTTTCAATAAAATCTATAATAAAACAAGTCATCCCTCTGATGATTTATGTCTTTATCGTTTGCAAAAAACGAATGAAAAACATTTGAATATCATTTCAAGAAGAAAAATGAATTTACATACGAAATTATTCATGGTTACAAAAACACGCGTCAAGTGAAAGATCATCAGCGTTTTGGTTGGATTGGAACAGCATGAGACTGTGTATATCCTATTTTGGGATTACAAAAGAATAATTATTATTCATGATATATGATAGCCCAAGTTATTGATTATTTGCACAAAATATTGTTTTCCTTCAATGCATACAAAAAAATCTACATATTTAAGATGCTTTGAATGCTAGACGATTAATAATTATTTAATATTTGAATAGCACGATATTACTACTAATATTAAGCGGCATTGCTAGAGGATTCATTAAAAAACTAATTCAAATTCATAAATAATTAATTAAAATTAAAAAAACTAATAAGTTTCGAGAAATAATCAAGTACACACTTTCAAAGTAGGAGTACACAATAGATTTTAATTTTAGGAAGCTTGAATTCACTTACGAAATTATAATTTATTTTTAAAATTTTCTAATTATCGTATTCTTTATGTGTATACCGCCACTAAGATTGATACCCCTCGTGATTTATATGATACCTTACTTGTTTTCAATTTTTACCGATAGGTTCTTAAATAAAACGACTAATAATCATTATTTTGTTGCCTAAATCAAGACAAGAAGCCTTTGAACATAAAATCCGCGGGGTTCCGTACTGCATTTCTTATGCGTACAGGTATATTTTGTTTATATGGAAGGAAATTTAAACACAAATTTAAGAAAATATAAATATTCATAATGCTATATTAGCATTTATTATGGTTGGAATATATTAATTTACATATATAATATTTTTCCCTTGGTACTCTTTTTGAAGAAATCTTTTAAATGATGCTTGTGCGAAATATTATTATCTTTCATTGAAAATATTACTATATTTACTGTAAGTGCAGTCGTATCTTGCTGAAAATTTAGCAGAATTATTCAAATCTTATTTCTCAACAAATTTGAGCCTAAATTATCTCAAACACGCTCTCTATTTATTTCTCTCTTATATATACTCTCTCTTATATATACACACGCAGAGATATTTACGAAAATAGTCAATTTCGATTCAGAGATGATTAAAACGTTGATTTCTTTGAAATATAAGCAAGTAAATATCTACAATGTCGCTGAACTTTCTTATACGTAACATATTTTGTTTAAATAGGAGGGATATTCAAACAGAAAATTTGTACAGTACAGAATATATAATTTATAAAATAAACTAAAAACAGACAATACATATATATTTGACTAACCTTTGAAGGACTTGTCAAATGCTGAATTATTTGAGTCTATTTTTACTTTCCTATAAGCATATACTGCTTAAGTATTGTAATCATGAAAAATTTCAATCTCGAGATTTTAACGGAAATATACATTTTGGCCTTCCCATAATGGATTCTGACTATTTTTGGAATGACCACCCGTCTGTGTATGTGACTCTGTGTGTGTATGCGCTCTACAGCCTAAACGGCTGAAGGTAAAATTATGAAACTTTAAACTTAAGATTTGCATATTCCTGAGGTGTGCACCTTCTATCTTCAAATAAAATATTCAAACCGGAAATGCATTTTTACTCTAGTCATTTTTGGCGGATTCTGCAATTACTCAAAAATGGTTGTAGTTACAGAAATATTATTCGGATAAAAATTATAAAAAGAATTTCTATTTTATATTTTTACAGCATTTTTTACCGGATCTACTGAACTGGAAGCTGTATACGCATAGGCTTTATTAATTTTAACTTCATAATTAAGTTACTTCTATATGGAATAATCCTATGTACGAAGAGCCTATTGCAGATATAAACGTTAGGCTTAAATTAGAAGAAAGACTGTTATTTGTTGGTATCAGAGATCACTTAATAAATTGACATACTATATAACCTCATAGAGAATAGCATCGCTACAAAAGACGAACGAAGAAGGACATAATTTTCACTGTAACAACTCTATATGTATTACTTGCAATGAAATACCCTCAATGGATATGGACGCGGCGGTGAGGGTATAAAACAAACTAGGGGTTGATACTCTCAGCATTTCAAGGGGCTATGCATGGTGTGAGATAGAAATGCCACTTAACTGTATTGCGGGGGTAGGTTTATTGCATTAACAACTCTACTCATTATAATTAAGCACTGGTTAAAGCAGTTCTGTTCTGTACCCGTCATCACTCACTTCCAGTATTATGATAGGGTACAGGACAAGAAATATAGTCGCAAATGTCGTTAAGTTCAATAGCTGCTCGCGGAAGTGCATTTGCTGTTTGTTGATTCAAAGTTGGGAACATAACAATTAAATGTAACACGATTATTTTATTGGCAATATAAAGTCATAGTTCGTTATTATTATGATGGGAAATTAAGCAAATTTTCATTGTATCAGTTGTATTAACAAATATCGGATATTGTTCAACTACATACGTATAATATGTATTGCTTGAGTTAATAATGTTAAAAAAATTGAATGGAAATAGGCACATTTTCGATGTTCATTTTGCAGCAATCCTAAAGAGGGTAAAATTATTAACCATCTATTGCCTATTAGACAACCCTTGTACGCAATCACTCGCTTGCTTTGTTATACCGGCGATAACTTACATATATCAGTAGATAATTATTTTTGAAAGTTAAAATTGTGTTGCTTCGCCGGGAATCGAACCCAGGTCTCCCGCTTGCCGGGCGGTTGCCTTGACCACTAGGCTACGAAGCCACTATGCGAAGCCACTCAATTTTAACTCACAAATTCATTATTAATTTTGTATTCAATTCTCAATGTTATTACTCTTGTCATCAAGCCAGGCGGTGAAGCTATAGACTTAATAACGCGACTTAATAACCCGGCGAAGCAACACAATTTTAACTTTCAAAAATAATTATCTACTGATTATTTCCTAAAGTTGTGATTCACAGAACAGTTCACCTGTCGTTATTTCGTTGGTTACACACCCTTGTGTACATGTGGTATTCAATTCGTCATTACTCATGTATGGCCTAACCGTCTCGCGTTATTAAGTCTATGGCCTAACATAATATTACAATTATATCATTGCTATAAATAAAGCTAATATATTTTAAAATGGCTTCAGTATTATAAATTGTGACGTCACTTATTATAAAATTCGCCAAGTTCTTTAATATATCAGTTTCAATAATAAACAAAAATAAATTAACAGTTTTATTCATTGTTCTTTATAGTGCAGTAATAAATCTATGTAATTATTATTATATCATACAAATTACTAATAAACAACTCATAGTTTTATTTCTTGGATTTTAAATATTTTAAATTTATTATCCTTGCTTCTTAATCTGATCAACATAGTTCGTATAAGAAATTCAGTATATGACACTGCAGATATTAATATATTTTCAATAATATTCGTATTTTATTGGCAGTATTTTTTTTGCTAACCTTTACGAATGAACACACATCTATATTATGTTCATTTGACTAATATTTTGTTATATAATTCGAATAAAATTACACTCAATGCCTATTTTTTCAAAGTACCTATGTAGGGTAAGGTTGCTCAAGTCGTACCCCATAAGAGAAAAAGCGTATAAAACCTAGGATTTATCAAATAAATAAAAATAAAATGTGTTGTTCACTACCTGCACTAATATTGTAGTTATTTATTATAAAGAAAATAAAAAATCTATATTCTTTCACGTAAAATAAACTAAATCTTTAAAAAGTTACATCGGTACGACTAAAGAAACCGGTTTCCTAAGTCGTATCACCTATAGCCAAAGTCGTACCTAAGGATTAAATTAAGCAACAAATGAATGAAAATTTATTTTTTATTAATTAGTTTATTAGATACATAATCAAACATCACATATATATATATTTTTGTTCTTTTATCAACTCCAGCGCATAAATCGTGAGCACATAATATTCATTTCAAGCAATTTATCATGTTTCCTCTCGATCTACTCCACAAATAAAACAAAACCAATTACTTTTCATCTTTTTAATATTTAATACCATTCCTTTTTATTAATTACTGCATTTCTTTTATTTGTCGCATTTTTTACATTTTCATTACAGTACGATATAGGAATCTCATATGGGTACGACTTAAGAAACGGCACAAGTTAACATTAAAAATAAACATAATCAAATATTGAATAAAATCAATACAATCTCGTTTCGACCAAACGATTATATATATTCTTCTGAATTTATATTTAATAAATAACATAATTTTATCAATAATTAACTTGCAATATTAACTTCCAAACATATGCGGAAAATTATAAAAAAATTGAAATAAACTAACTTGATGCGAGGATTTATAACAAACCACTTTTATAGCACAAAATGACACTTAAAACATTTGGTTGACTCAGATATATATTTCTTTTTGGTTGTATGCGCGGTTGTCTGCGCAGTTCGTTCAGAACTCGAGTGGTACGATTTAAGCACTGGTACGACTTGAGCAACCTTACCCTATATTAAATTTTCAATGTAGGGTCACTATTATTTTACTAGAATTTTTCAACAAGTCAAGCTGTGTTCTATGTATCATTGGGGAGGGAGGGGCTAGTAGTTACGGAGGCAAGTTGTTACATTGCAGTCTTTAAATTTCCTGAGTATGGCCACTAGACAGATCAGTCATACAATGCTGCAGTTACCAACAAAATTGTGTAGCAAGAGCTTAATAAACGGCACGTTATTTGTGGTTTTAGCTACCAAAAGTAAATCTGATTGTCGCTATTGAGGGTTGCTTATGACCAACATTGTTAGATATTTTAGTAACAATAATATGCTAGTTTTGTTCTATCTATGCTCAAAATAGTAACTACATGTAATTTTTATCAAGTATAGTAAACGGAAAAAAAATTATCAATCGTATCCGTTAGGGCACGTTGTTACAAATCTCAAGGGGCACGTTGTTACAATGCTCTATATGTGAATAACTTGAATTATCCCAACTTTTTACTTTCTTATACGCAGTTTAAGTAAGTATTGTAATCATGAAATTTTAGCAGAAATATACGTTCCCCGAATCGATTCCAACTATTTGTGTGTGTGTGTGTGTGTGTGTGTGTGTGTGTGTGTGTGTGCGTGTGTGTGTGCGTGTGTGAGTGTGTGTGAGTGTGTGTGAGTGTGAGTGAGTGTGAGTGAGTGTGAGTGAGTGTGAGTGAGTGAGTGTGAGTGTGTGTGAGTGAGTGTGAGTGAGTGTGAGTGAGTATGAGTGTGTGTGAGTGTGTGTGAGTGTGTGTGAGTGAGTGTGAGTGTGTGTGGGTGTGTGTGAGTGTGTGTGAGTGTGTGTGAGTGTGTGTGAGTGTGTGTGAGTGTGTGTGAGTGTGTGTGAGTGTGTGTGAGTGTGTGTGAGTGTGTGTGAGTGTGTGTGAGTGTGTTAGTGTGTGCGTGTGTGCGTGTGTGCGTGTGTGCGGGTGTGCGTGTGTGCGTGTGTGCGCGTGTGTGTGCGCGTGTGTGTGCGCGCGCGTGTGTGCTTGTGTGTGTGCGTTTGTGTGTGCGTGTTTGAGCGTGTGTGTGTGCGTGTGTGTGTGCGTGTGTGTGTGCGTAAGTGTGTGCGTGTGTGTGTGCGTGTGTGTGTGTGCGTGTGTGTGTGTGTGTGTGTGTATGTGTGTGTGTGCTCTACAACCTATACGGTTGAAGGTAAAATTATGAAACTTCAAACTTAAGATTTGTATATGTCTGAGAATAAAACCTCTTATTTTTGAAAAAAATATTCATAGCGGAAGTGCCTGTTTACTCTAGTCATTTTTTTTAGTTTCTGCAATTACTCAAAAATGGTTAGAGTTACAGAAGAATTGGATGAACAAAAATTAAAGGTATTTATATTCAGCACAACTTTTGTTTGAATTTTTTTCCAAAAAGAGTACTGGTTTCAAAATAAATTTTTGCTTATTATATATATTTTTACATATGTAAATCGTATCATCTGCGCCTGTCAATTGTTTAACAAAATAGACTTAAATAATTTGAAGTTTGACATTTAATATTTATTCTAAGAAATATATTTAGTATAAGTGATCCAAAGGTTAAAACAAATATTATGCTCTTCTGGGTTGATTATACTTTTCAAAATTAAGAGTTTTTTGCCAGGCATGTACAAATCGTAAACGTCAAGTTTCACTTACACAGACAGAGAGAGAGAAAGAAAAGCAGATTTTCCACCGTTTAGGATGTAGATTGCTTACACCGACCATCACGTTTCATAAAACAGAGGTATACTAACCACTTTCGCGTGTACTCATAAATAAAATAAATCTATACTCAAGTAATACTAAATTTACATCCTCTTTTAATTCGTGTACAACTACATAAGATTATCGTTTTATCAAGTTTTAGTCAAAAGACGCGATACGGTTAATGAATCGTTAACGACTTATTTAGTAGAAGCCAGAGTACCACAGCTTCAGCTGAGTACTGAACGAACGAAAAGCGGAGAAAATTCGACAACCACCTGGAATGCCACTGAGGCATGTGTATATATATTTAGTAAATTAATAAAAAATAAAATTATAAAGTAAATTTATTTATCACAAAAACAATACGTAGATTAAAGGAAGTGATGCGAACGATAACAGTTTCAAAAAAATCGGCGTCCAGGAGTTACTTCGGAATCGGACAAGAGACAAAAGTTCTGTGAAAAGAAATGAAATGGCGTCTGTGTGATTCTACTGTTGTAGTAGCTAGGAACCAAACAAACTTTGACAAATGTCACTTCTCGGAGAACATAATGCGAAAGTGGCCAAAAACATCCATAAATAAAGTAAATAAAACTATTATCATATCCGTGCGACTGAGAGACACGATTCGCGAACCTATTGAGCGAGATAGTGCGAGGTTCCCGCCTGTGTTACCGGGGAGGTCTTGGATGCTTGGCGCCGTGGCACGGCGCCGGGATGCTGCACTGCGGTTCACAACAAACATCGAGCGGCATATGTATAAGCATATGATCATGTAATTTAATTTGTTGCTAATAGGCATTGTTCTATGTCCATTTACATTTTAAATAGTTATAATTTGCGGTATTATATTGGTTACAAATTATCATCATGGTAACTTAAATACATTTATAATTGGTTGTTTATTTCACAGTAATTTTCGGTTTCTACTGGAATTAATTTTTACTTTCTTATACGCAGTATAATTACTTCTTGAGGCAATCAAAATCAGAATGGAATAACATCCCAAATGATACCATAAATGACCCAATGGAATCTATACCTCTCAGATGTGCTACAATAATAGTTTACAATGAATTTTCACCGGAATATTAATAGCCTGGAACAACATAGTATTTCAATTTAATTAGTTGCTTTATTTTTGGCCAACGCAAAATGTGTTTTGCATTTTGTTTTTATTTTTACAATGAGTTGTTAAAATAATTATTTTAATGTGTTTAGATAATATGAAGACAGTATTAAATACATTTAAATATGAATTATTGCAGTTTTGAATTAGATTAAGATTTTATATAGAAAAACGATGAACGCTGATTTCAGATGCTTTAGTTTTGTCCGACACTGTATGTAACTCAGCTATATACGAATATATATAGTCCAGTAGTAGCTGGGCTACTATACTACCTTTGCTCATCATTTTAGATAATTTTAATTTTATCAAAACTAAAACATACAAGTTAAAACCAAAGTAGCACTAATCGGGCGAAAGGATTAAGCAGCCACTAATTGAACTGGGACAAAAACGACAACAGATTATAAATCTGCAATATACAAGCTCTCAGACTACGTAGCCAAATTTTAAAATATTGATTTTTGTAGAAATGACGCGGGATTTAAAAAAAAGAGTACGATTTTTAGCTAAAAATTGAATATGAATTAGTCAATAAAACAAAATCTCGCGATAGAAAACTGACTATTAATTAAGGCGGTAAAAGATTCATGGCTATTGTTGACTTGTATAGGCGTAATATTTTCCCCCAGTTTCAAAAACACGGTTTCGAGAAAAACGCGTTTAAAGATAAAGTTGTAGTTTCTGGTCGAATGCTTGCATATACGAGCGCGCTGATTTTCGCCTATATCTGCCCCAAAACAAAACGTAAAGAACATTTTCTCGAGAATAATTTGAATTGTCCCTTATGCCTTACAACTTTAAATATCGTTTAAGACAAAAAAATAATTCAAATTTTTTGATTCTCTATAGTAGCCTAACCCCTTAATCCAAGTTGTGCATGCGCATACAATAAAAGTACCAGAATGCAAAGCGATAACTACACCCCGATTAACTAACAGCAATGATGACTTTCCCGTTCTCCCCCGTCAACAAAGAAGAACACAAACTACAGTGATGTGAATTACTTATATGATTTATTCAGTTAAATGGACAAATTAAACTCAAAAATAAATTTAACAAATATGGTCCGAGTACTGAAAGATCTAAACATAGCGCTACGTAAGTATAAAAATAAGAACGAACAATTTTCAGTATTTTTAAGTTTCACTAAAAATGTGCTCACATACAATATTTAAAAAGGCAACATACTAAACAAATTAATCTGAAGTAATAAATCTGATACAATACATGCACACACGATATACATTCTTATTATCAAAATTTAAAAGATACACTCTTAAGATCAGACAATCAGGCAGATATGACAGAGATACAAGAAACAATGCTTACAGGTCTCATCGAAATCATTATCGAAAACAACATCATATACACAGTAATACAAACACCAGACACTTCCTTCGAAACGCTACGTATCGAACTCACACAAAACACACTAATTACAACAACATATAACATATCACTAACAACATAACACAAGGCAATCTGTTGACATTGCTGCAGGAGCATAAAATACTTGTGGTAGGAGATCCAAATGCAAAACACAACTTCTCCTCTGAACCAATGTTTTGGAACTACCTACAATACTATTAGCCTTCTTAACACCAAAGCGAAACTCACGGATAATGTCAATCTTATTCTACACAATAAAATAGGCGGCAAACTAAAAACTACCTTTGACTGCCAGTTTGGTTTTCCACTGAACATAATACTGTACAGCAGAACTTCAACAAGGAGAATGTTACTGCTATAACCCTTTTAGATATAAAGGCGATATTTCAATTTTTTTGGTCAAATAAATGACTATTTTTAATCATTTTTTTCTCTCTTATTTTATTAGATAGAAATTTTTTGTTTACAATATTAAATAACTCATGCAGTATAAAAACAAAATTATTTTTTATTTTTATGCATGGTTACTTATATAGAAGGTGACAAAGTAGAGGCCGCGGAGATGAGGTCTTTTGTGGTGTGAACGATAACTCCAGTCCAAGATGTCTAAAACAAAAAAATCTTACGGGGATTTATTAAAAACAAAATAACCTGGACCGCAAACCAATAAAAAGTTAAAAATTAATAAAAACCTAGAAAATAGTGAGTCTAATAAAAGTCCTATTTTTTGTACACAAAATTGGACCTTTGGGATTGAATAAAAATGGAACAAATGTATATTTATGTCAAAATGTCAATTTGAGTTTCGCGTAATAAGTTAATTTATAAAATAAAAAAAGATTTGAGTCAATAGCTTAATTATTTTTTGAGCTAGAGTGCACACCGTTTTTAAAAATGTAGTTTCGAGAAAAACGTGTTTAAAGTTTAATTTTAGTGTATTTATAATCCGGTCACTACTTATGGAAATGTAAATATCTCTGAAACGGTTTGGAAATTAACCTTAACATTTTTTCACATATTTTTAAAATGTTTTTGAATAAAGTTATTGAACAAAAAAAATCGATTTTTATTTTAAATTGTAACATCGCTTTAAGAAAACCTTTGACAAAATATAAATAATTGGGCTCATACGCAAACTATTCAATTTCAACGAACCCCCAAAACTACACACATACACCGCAACTTTCTTGTAAAAATCAATAACACCCAGTTCAATCCAAAAACCATAATGGCACATTCCGCAAGCAGTATGCTAGGCCACAAGATCACACAATTACACCGTGCTTTCAAAACATCTTACATAAAAGACTACACAAATAATATCGCACAAAATTTTTACAAAACACAAATGAACTGAAATCCACTCAAAAGAAATAATACCAAATACAACGCACAAATCACACTTACACACAAGCTCACCTATTAATAATTGAAGAAAAAACAAGAATACAACACATAACACCTACATACAAAATAACAGCGCACAGTTGCTATACACAAAATAATACTATGCACCTCACTAAAGCCAACCACAATAGAGATCATGTTATATTCGTCACAACAAAATATACCAATACAAAAACAAATATTTTGAAACGACTTCGATTGTGCAAAATAGATAGAGAGAAGTGTTGGCTATTCGGAACTGTCCAGAAATTACGTAATACGAATTTCGCAATTTTTTGACCTCTTCATACCCTACTGTAAGATATAAAGTAAGAGTTTCCCAAGTGTGCTACTGATTTACACAAGGTCTTCGGATTTTGTTCAAAATTCATATTTAGGTAGATCTAATGAATAAAAATTAGGTTCTGAAAATATTTTGGAAAAAAAATATTTAATTTTTGAGTTATAAGCTATTGAATATTTTTGAGTTAATCAATTAAATAATTAATATCTCAGATATTAGTTGATAGAAATTTATGAAATTTTGATAAAATGTAGCCAAAAGATAGACCTATCTAAATATATTTCAAAAGATTAATTTACGTTTAATTTATTTACGAAAAATTAAGTTTTTAATAAACAAATTATGTTTTCTTCATGTTTTCCATGTGATACATGAATTTTAATTTATCCACAAGATTGTAAAAGTCTTCGTCTTCAAAATGGAAAAATAAAATTTACGGGGCCGGAATTAGTAACCGAGTTATAGTAACTCTCGCGAGTCACTAACGTCTAGGCGCAAGGAAACTACCGCGCGCGCTGTATATGTTATTCAAGTGTTTGGGGTTCAAAGGATTGTGATATAAGCAAATATGATATGTTTACTGAAATCAACAAATAAATTAATAAATGCAATTTAATAATTAGGTACTTTATACAATTATTTGTTATAATGAAGACTGTTTTTTTATAGTTTTGTATATACCATTATCGCAGGCAGAAAACATTATGCATGCCATTTCATTGTCATTGAACAGAATGAACGAGTGGTATTGCCGCGTATCATTAATAGTTATTGTTGTTTCGTAACGTTTCTTTAATGACGAAATGTGCGAAATGTGTTCTTCCTGATTACAAAAATCGAAACAAATTTTGTGGAAAAATGCTTTCGCCTAGTCATATAGTAGTTGCAGTGTTGTGATGTGGTTCTCATTCACACGTTGCAAACTTGCTCTACATGGTTGCCGTTTAACCGTGCCCCCAATGCCATCGCAAGCACCTTTCCCGTGCGAGGTAGCAAAAAATGCCTCTCCGCCATAACATTGAAGTCGCTTTTATGATTCAATAAATTAATAAAATTATACTTATTTTATATTGCGACGCTGCGCCGTCAGAAAAATATATGATTTTTTTAACCTCCTCCTGTCCAAAATGTCCTATTAGATAAGCGATAAGCTTAGAATTAAATAAATGGACTGCTGATGCATCCTTAATAAATGTATAAAGTACCTGATTATTAAATTGCATTTATTAATTTATTTGTTGATTTCAGTAAACATATCATATTTGCTTATATCACAATCCTTTGAACCCCAAACACTTGAATAACATATACAGCGCGCGCGGTAGTTTCCTTGCGCCTAGACGTTAGTGACTCGCGAAAGTTACTATAACTTGGTTACTAATTCCGGCCCCGTAAATTTTATTTTTCCATTTTGAAGAAGAAGACTTTTACAATCTTGTGGGTAAATTAATATTCACATGGAGAACATGAAAAAAAATTAATTTATTTATTAAAAACTTAATTTTATTTTTATTCATTAGATCTACCTAAATATGAATTTTGAACAAAATCCGAAAACCTTGTGTAAATCAGTAGCACACTTGGGAAACTCTTACTCTATAGTAATCTTACATAAGGATTTTTAATTTTATTTCCTAAAATGACGGACTAGCGTACTTGTGCGTCATACTTGCTGGCTATACAAACTCGCACGTGTGGTCAAAAAGTCGCAAGCTTGTGCGAAGCGCATGTTAAATCTCTTAAATCAGACATGCAAGACAGATAAAAAATGCGAACTTCACATTGTAGGTTGGAAAACATGCGTGTTGCGACTTTTTGATCACACAGTGGCACACATCAACGTGCGCGCTTGTATGACTAGCATGTATGACGCACAAGTACGCTAGGCTGTGGCCACCTTAATAGGATAACAAAATATACTCAAATAATTCGACTCTTAATAGCCCGCAGTATAAATAAATATGTTGAAAAAGTATTTTAAAGTTTAATCAAATATTAAATATGAATATTTTAGTAGGTTTTTAATTTAATTGATTTGGTATTGCTAGCAATCTACTATTATATTTTTGAAGTAGGTACGATAAATAAAATACATGAAATTCTTTGACAGCTATAAAATAAGTCAGTGATATTGATGGATATAATACATATATTGCTTATTTATACAGTAATTCAACATGCCAATGCCAAACAGTGCACCTATGGCTAGCTCTAAATATTGACAAAGTCAATGCTTGTTTCTTGTAATGCGTCAATGTATGTGTAAAAAAAATCGAATTTTTCCCTGAGCTCACAATATTTTTCTTGCAACCTCATACATATTCTGACTTGCTTGTAGGACAGTTTACTGCTGTCAAATATACCAATGATATATAATATCACCAAAACGGCTGCATTTACAGTAAAATCTTTGCAATAAACGTGAAAGATATTAATATATTGCACAACTTATTTTCTAAAATGGTACTGGTTTTTTAATTTTTATCTATTGCTTAACAGAAAATCAAAATAGGCTCAAATAATTTAGAATTTGCGATTTAATATCAATTGTAAGAAATATGATAAGGGGGAACAACACTGTGACGACCCAAAAATTACGAGATTTTTGACAATTTTTTTCTACTTATACAAGCATTATATAAATATAAGTGATAGTGTGAAGAAAGATACATACTTTAAACTTTTCTAATGAATATTTTTAATTATAAAGTTTTTATTTTACAACAGTGGTCACTGAATCACGCTGCCCGTAGAACGCACCTCGGGGGTTATCATCATAACTCTGTCTGTGATAACCTGAAACAAAAAATAAAGCAGGGTTTTATTCTATAGTAAAACGTCTTCAGTAAAGCGTAGCCGAATTAAAAAAAAAAGCTATTTATGTAAAAATGGTAGACCTACAAAAAAAATCGAAAATTCAGTAAGAAATTTTGTTTTCCCAAAGAGCTACACAGAGTAAATATTATAATTTTTAAAAATATTTACGCTTAACTGAAGAGAATTTAATTGATATTAACGTAGTTTAAACTAGAATTCGATCCAATATTAATTGGTGGAGAAAACGTGATAACCAGTTCAAAACATCTGCAGTGTCATGCACCGAACTTTCTTATACGCATATGGGTTAAACCATATCGTAGTTACATTATTTTTCTAATTTATAATATTTGTTCTAACCTTTAGATCGCTTTTACAGTAAATATATTTCTTTGAATAAATATAAAATGTCAAACTTCAAATTATTTAACTCTATTTTGTTTTTTTGATAAGCAATTGACAGGCGCAGATGATACGATTTATGTAAAAATATATATAATAAGCAGAAATTTATTTTGAAAACAGTACTCTTTTTGGAAAATATATTCAAACAAAAGTTGTGCCAAATAGAAATACCTGTAATTTTTGCTCATGCAATTTTTCTGCAACTGTAACCATTTTTGAGTAATTGCAGAAACTGCAAAAAATGACTAGAGTAAACAGGCACTTCCGCTTTGAATATTTTTTTCAAAAATAGGTGGTGCACACCTCAGGCATATGCAAATCTTAAGTTTAAAGTTTCATAATTTTAGCTTTAACCGTTTAGGCTGTAGAGAACATACACACACACATACAGACACACACACACACACACACACACACACACAGACAGACGTCATTCCAAAAATTGTCGGAATCGATTCAGGGAAGGTCAAAACGTATATTTACGGTAATATCTCGAGAACGAAATTTTTCATGATTACAATACTTACTTATACTTCGTATAAGAAAGTAAAAATGTAGTTTCGAGAAAATCGCTTTTAAAGTTTCATGTTTAGTTTTCTTTGAAATGAAATAGAAAATATCAAGACTTACCACAGTTCATATATTCCTGGTCCATGGGAATCATCCTCTTTGCTTGTGCCGGGTTTGTTTTACGATTTGAGCTTTAAGTCATCAGTTTTGCTCCCACACGACGTACGCGCAGAAGCTTGCTCTACACGAAGCTGGTCTTTCTTCGTAGAAAAAGGCTACATATGTTGCCCAATTTTAATTCCCAGTGCATCTGGTATGTCCATTCATTATTGAACACGCAAACGGCTAGACAAATTGCTGATTGTACTATTATTGCGCGACTTGACGTAGTTTTCGGCGCAAATTTCCAAATGAGTGCGTTGAAGCTCTCATTACAGTTTTGTAAAAGAAATACCTTTATCATGAGCTATACCTAAATATAAAATATAAGTCTTTGCTTAAAATATAAAAACTTTTATATTAAAAGAAAAATGGCTAGAAGATAGCTGGGTATCCAACAATATTCTGAAGTTTTTCAGCAATGTGCACTACAGATGAAAATCCGGTTTACCTTTGTTATTTGTAAGAATTTCAGCATAATATTTTAAGAAAATATTCTCAAAGATACATACTTTAAAATAATGTAAATAAAAAAAAAAAATATTTTTGAAACCGTCACAGTGTTGTTGATCCGTATATTACGAGACTAACGCAAAAAAGCATTATTAATAAAGATATTTTATGAGAAGATGCTCTTGATTTATTAAATATTTAGTTATATTTTATATATCAATCAAAAATAAGCCATGAAACTGAATATTATATTTTTTGGTAACCACTAATAATTGTTTTTCCGTTTACTAATAGTACTAAATTCGCTATTAGAGCAATTATTTTGATTTTTGAATTATTCTGTACACTTATTTGCGTGATTACAATATCATTTTCTCCATCGTCTTCAAATGCTAAATCGTGTACTTCTTCAGGTGTTTGATGAAAATACCAGTTGTGTTTTGGTATGTTTAACACGATGCTAGCCTTCTCTAAGAAATCCACACCAAGAAGTGTACGATTTTTCTGGGCGTCCGGTAGTACGATGAACTGGGTAGTTATTATACGGCCCATGATGACGACGTTGAGCCTAGTGACAAGTATGTCCTTGACACATCCTACGCCGTCAGCGAGAGTTACAGTGGTTCTCACACTCTCGAAGTGCTGTTTCTTCTTAAGCAAGAGCTGGTAAAAAGAATAGCCAGCGACACTTGACTTTGCAGCTGTATCTACAAGCCCACACCCACGTGCTCCGAGCACGTGGAAATATAGGAGAGGGCGAGGACGTGGCGTCAGGAGATTTGGTGCTGCATCGACAGCGTTGAACTCTACGGCGTCCGTCGACGTTGCTTTCTTGTTTCTACAAGTAGTGCAGTTGCTTTTGATCACACCTGGAGCTCCACAACCATAACAACTTATAGATGGGCGTGACGCAGGTGTGTTCTGAGGTAACGAAGAGGGTGCTGTTTTGTCGAGTGTCATTTGCTCCTTAGAACGAGCGAAATTGCGGCACTCATTCTGAGAGTGACCAAAATTGTTGCTAAAAGCACATCGTGGTCGTTCCTTACGGTTACTATTGGGCAAAGGAGTATTAGGATTTACGATTTTTTTTGATTGTATACTTTTCTGTCGATCACGTTTCTCAATCAGTGATTCTTCGATTGATCTTGCGCAAGTAAGCAAATCCTCAAAGGTTTTCACTGATTCGCGTGGAATCCGCTTACGTATTCCTCGAGACAGCAAACCGAATACCATATCTAACTGCACACTCTCAGCTAAGGGTGGTTTTGGTAATTTTGCAAAAATTGCCCGAGCTTGACAAACGAATATATCTGTACTCGTGTCAGTTTCTTGTTCTTTCGAGAACAGTTCCCTATATAGTTTATATGCCGGCTTCCTACATTCGAACGCGGAGCGCAATTTGGAAATAGCATCTTCATACGAAGTGGTGTGTGGTTTCATACCATTCCACCAGGTTGCCGCTAGTCCCGTGAAGAGCATGGGCAAGCCTTTTAATGCATTTTCTTCTGTTATGCTTAAACAATCCTTATATACACTGATGGCATCTATGAATGCATCGACATCGGCACTAGCACTTCCATCGAAACGTGATGTGCATTTAGCAAAATTTCCCGTGTACGTACCCAGAGTTGGTGTGCTCGAGGTACTTGAAGAACTCGCTGTTTGGCGCAACGTTTCAGTGACGTTTGCGATGAATGAATTGAATTGGTCTGCAGACATTACAATATTTTGAGCCATGTTTCTTTGCGAATGTGGGCTTCTAAGGGGTTTAGTGGCCGGCCGTGGCTTGTTGCTTCGGCTGGAGGCAGGCTGTCGTTTTGGAGGCGTCGTGGAATTTTGCACACGATGTCTTCAGTAATTATGCGCGAGCAATTCTATACTCGCGGTTTTGTCGCACGTGGTATTATGCACACGTGGATTTCCGTTTGTAGTTTAGATGTTTCTTACAATTGAGTGGTGCTATCGGCAGCAATGTTGGGCGCCATTTTCTAACATGAGAAAATCTCAGAGGAATATGTAAGGATATATGGTTCTTACCGATTAAAACACCCTCAAAAAATATGAAAAAAATAATTAAAACTTTAAACAAAATATTTAGATATCTATTCATAAGCACAACGTTAACAAAATATTAAATTTTACACGTCATAATAGAACCTTTTTTTACGAGAATCCCTTTTTTATGACAGACCCTTTTTTCTAATAACAACTCCCTTAACTCTCTTTTTTTTCGTTGTCAACTCTCCTTGGATATAAAAAAAAAGGAATTCTCGTAAAAAAGGTTCTATTAGACGTGTAAAATTTAATATTTTGTTAACGTTGTGCTTATAAATACATATCTAGATATTTTGTTTAAAGTTTTAATTATTTCTTTCATATTTTTTGAGGGTGTTTTAATCGGTAAGAACCATATATCCTTACATATTCCTCTGAGATTTTCTCATGTTAGAAATTTCAATAAACAATTTTTTTAACCGGTACTTGTTTTGAAAATATATTTCAAACCAAAGTTGAGCAAAGCATTAATATTTCATTTTAAATATAATTATTTTTACTGTAAGTGCAGCCTTTTTAGAAATATTGCAGAAACTGTTAAAAATTACTAATGTGAAGCTGCACATTTTGTTAGAATATTCTTCTCAAAAATAAAAGGTTTACTTTCTCTCTCAAATTAAAATTTTTATTATTATAGTAACAACAGATTTAGCTGTATGATTACAAAACATACTTACTACTTCGTATAAGAAAGTAAAAATTACATGCAATATGTTCAATTGAAGTTCACAAGAATAAACTTAACATCTTTTGATTAAATTTAATCTATCCACGCAAAGGTAACTTACTGAGGAATATCAAGTAGGTATGTCTATATATGCAAAGATAATATAGATCTACTAGAATTAATTTCTACTTGAGTCACACATTAATTAAACAAATAACAGAAAATACAAATATCTGTAGAAGTGAATATTAATTTTCATAAGATATGTTTATTATGATAACAGTAGAGCCGCTTCGTTCCAATTATGGAATTTGTGACTGGCTATAGAAAAAGAGCTATACGTATCTTTTTGTTCGGTTATAACAATTTGTTATTTTACTGTCCGGGAGTTGGCCCAGTATCAAAACCAGAGGGATCATAGCAAGCGCGTTATATAGAGAGGGTTGTCTACACCCGACCTGACGCAAGGCAGTCAGCCAGTTCTGTTACATCAGAGGACAGAGGGTGGGGTTTATAATGCAGACACAGCGTCCGGATGGAGCACGGAGACGGCGCCAGATCCTGTCGGCGCCGAAATGCATCGAGTCGGCCCAGGAAGGGGAACCACCTACACAAAAAACGGACGCCACTGCAATACGCATTTACCATTTTTCTCTTTTTCGCTAGACTATTCCACTATTTTCTTACCACATAAGGATGGAAGGGGAGAAGAGTTTTGTCACAGTCATTTAACTTCAAACTCTGTGTGTCAAAACTTCCACTGTACGATCGCACCGATAATCATTTGGTCTGGCAATCATAATCTTCTCCATTTGGTTTTTTAATTGTCCGGTAACCTAATTGATAACTCAAACCATCATAAACCATGGTTTATTTAATTTGAATACAAATATATAATGAAATATATCTTATTGCAATATTTTGATCGTAATTAAACAACTAATATATATTGCCATATTTCATATGCTCCTAAATTAATTTTCTTAAAAATATCATTTTAAATGCATTGAGGAGGACGTGGTCTCGGCACGTAGTCAATTTGCGTTTCATCTTTACAATAATATATTAAGGATGGAATGACTCGATAATTCCATAATTGCTCCCCTACAAACAAGGACAAGGGTCAATATTCAGTCAGGGCAAATATCAGCCAGACACACTAATATCACACAACAGACTTAACAGGAAACATGTATTGCGGCACATACAATAATATTAATAGATTAAATTGTAAAATATCATTTCTTTTTATATGACTTATGTTAATATGTTCAAATTGTACCAATAAATTTAAATCTATGACATTTTAGATTATAGGTGCTGTTGGTACCTATGTCACAATTTTATTACAATATGAGTATATTTGAATACATTAAATACGGAACGATATAACAAAGTGAAATAAAAAATAATATAACAGCATTTGTTATAAATTTTTCCTTCTACATCGTCATATCCTTAAAACAAGCTTACATCTTCTATTTCGAGTTCTCGGATGTGCAATCGTAAAGAAAGTCATTAATGCGGATGAGTATAATCAAATTTTTATTTTCTTAGACAAAATAATAAGTAAGTATTCATAAAAAAAAAACGATTACTAGATTTTGACAGAAACACACATATTCACCACCACTGAAGCGCGTCCGTCTAGTTTTGGAATGGAGTCTTCACTGCTTTATCTACTACGTTTAAGAAAGTCCAGTATAGGACACTGCAGGAGTTTTTATTCTTAAAACGTACTAATGCTGATTCGAAAATTATATTGTTCAACAACAGTTTTTATAACTATTTTTAGGTAAAAAGAAAGTTTATAATAATTTCTGTAAGATATAATTATATCATTTGTTGTTGTTTTGTACATAAGTAGTAGAGCATAATTTATAATTTAATGTAGCCTCCAAAAACTAATTTTGTTTTCTACAAACCTTCCCCGCGTTACTATATAGCTAAAATACGTATCTCTTTTAGTATTATGAATTGATATAATAGTCGTCTAAGAATACCTAGAAGGATATGTCAACAAAAGTAAATAAAATATATATAGAAAAGACAAAATTGCGACATGGAGTTAACAAATATATATTAACAATCTTTCGTCATTCAACTCTATCCGCACAAACTTCTTTCACTTCATTCCATTCCTCATATATGTTCATGTATTACGCTGGCGTACAACTTTTTTTTTCATTCATTCTCAATCATACTTAACCACTTATTCCGAGGACGGCTTCGCTTTCTTACACCATTCCTCTCACACACGTAAATCATTTTAGTTACTCTTTCATTCGACATTCTTTTAATATATTTGTACTTTATCTTAGTTTTAATTGCTTTTCTGCATCAGCGGATTATTATTATATATTATGAAACTTTTATATAATTTTGTAAGAAGTATTATTATTTAAAAATTCATACTATCCACAAAGGTTCAGTAAAGCTTTTAACACAAATATTGATAGTTTTATTAAATGAACCCAATTATTACAAATTAATAACTGTAAAACTAGTTTCAGAAACAGCATCATTATTTTATATTAATTTGAACTAACTTTTTATTTTTATACTATTTAAATTTCACATATTCTGATCTTTAGTTTCGTGTAGCAAAATGAAAAAACGATACATAAAAAAATAAAATAATTCAACCACTGATATCAAACTGAATCCGATGAATATACCACATATTCCACCTAAGTTACCTAAAGCAAAAAACAACAACATATATAAAACATAAAATAAATGGTTTTTTATACCCAAATCAACACATTATTGGCATACTTACTTACAACGTCAAACCGATAAAAATACAAATCTGTTTTGTATATCGCAGTATCGTCATGGTTAAAATAAATATGCAATAAACTAATTTCACTGATGTTGTAGTTTCGTCTGGAATTTAAATTATTTATTATATACGAATATAAATTGTTTGTCTTTAATACGTACAGTTCTGATGTTTTTATAAGTGGTGCATATTCACCTTGGACTTGATATATTTCGTAGGAACATGTTGGTAAACATTGAGGCCAATTTATTGAATTTTGAGAATCATAATCTAATTCAATACTCATTTTTTGTGGTAATATTGTACTCCATTTTTCTAAAACAAGGCAAAATCTTATAAAATACATCACGAATCTTCTGACATATTTGTAATATCCAATAAGGATTTTGAGAAGAATCCTCATAAATATGAGCCGTTTACAAGTTGAAATATTTCACTTACCTTTATACTTATTTAAGCAGACTATGTCAGGTATAGAGCACACCTGTTTCGAAAATGAGAGTTTATTGGAAATTGACATGAAAAATGGAACCCATTCGCATAACGCGAAAATACTTTGCATCTTGCATTCGGACAAACAATCACTGTAACTGTACCGCTTTGAATTGAATGCTGTGCTGGATTCAGAACTGAATATGCATCCTCTCTGTATGTAAAAACATATAAATTACTACTAATTATAATTTAAAAAAATATCTGCAATGTCATGCACCGAACTTTCTTATCCGCATATGGGTTAAACCATATCGTAGTTACATTATTTTTCTAATTTATAATATTTGTTCTAACCTTTAGATCGCTTGTACACTAAATATATTTCTTAGAATAAATATTAAATGTCAAACTTCAAATTATTTAAGTCTATTTTGTTAAACAATTGACAGGCGCAGATGATACGATTTATGTAAAAATATATATATAATAAGCAGAAATTTATTTTGAAACCAGTACTTTTTTTGGAAAAAAGTTTCAAACAAAAGTTGTGCTAAATATAAATACCATTAATTTTTGTTCACAAAAATTTTCTGTAACTGTAACCATTTTTGAGTAATTGCAGAAACTGCAAAAAATGACTAGAGTAAACATGCATTTCCGGTTGGAATATGGTTTTCAAAAATAAAAGGTTTTCGTGCCAGGCACATACAAGTCTTAAGTTTAAAATTTCATAATTTTCCCTTTCGCCGTTTGGGCTGTAGAGCGCTCACATACACACACACACACACACACACACACACACACACACACACACAGACGGACGTCATTCCAAAAATAGTCGGAATCGATTCAGGGAAGGTCAAAACGTATATTTCCGTTAAAATCTCGAGTTCGAAATTTTTCATGATTACAATACTTACTTATACTGCGTCTAAGAAAGTAAAAAGATATTTAGAAAGTCATCATATATGATGATTTTCTAATTATCTTTTTTTTTCAAATAAAATTAGTAGTAATTTTATAGCTGTATACAGCTATACAAGTTATATTATTTATAAGACAATCATTACAACCTGATGTCAGAGAATACCATAAATATGTAAGGCTGGGTGTATTTTGATCTTTGTTTATCTCACACATTGTTTCATTATTAATGATATTTTATAAAAATCAATGCAATTTTATTCCCATTTATAAATATTTATATATTCTTATACAAATGTATAATGAAATCTTTAGCTACACAATTTCTATTGAATCAGATTATATTTTTAGTTCTATTTAATTATAAAAAATAGTTACTTCTTTAATTGGAAATTTCTTAAGCGCAGATACGGCTTTAATAGTACTTGGTTCGATTTGCAAAAACACTTCTTGCCCCATTGGTACTAAACTTTCGGTCACACCGCCGCTTGTAACATCTGGGTAGTTACGGCAGTTCAATATCAGCACCTTAAAATTTTCTATAAAATTTCAACTTGAACGTGATTTAATTTATAGTTACTTTCATTCCTTCTATATTAATAATGGGATAGAAGTAGTCATCGACATTTGAACGAACGATAAGTGTCAGCCCCATTTCATGACCGGAAATTGGTGACGATGATGTATCAATATTATTAGGGTTGAAATTCGTCCTGTTAATGAAAATTATTTAAAATAGACCCTTATAAATTTATATTGCAATTGTATTATCAACAAGTAGAATTTGTACGAGTAGCACACAATTTATACGTGCTTCAATTAAATCCGAATTTCGTAGACAAATTGTGAAATATGTATGTACAAAATGCTTACTTACATTTTTATAAAAGCATTTTATAGTTGAAAGTGCAACAAAAACCATTCATTGTTCTTCGAAACTGTATTATATCACTACATTTAATTACTTTCGATTTCCAAGTACATTTCAGTATGGTTTCGTTACATGTTGGTGTGAGCTATTAAAATATTATTTGTATTACAAAAATACGATTATATTTATGTGTGTATAAAATGTGTATGGCGTAAAAAAGTAACTATTGCGCAACAAAACTTTTTTGTCGTATTATTCTCACAAACTTCTCAATTAAATGATAAGTAATTGAACTTATACCAAAATTTGTATTCCGCTATTGTCATGAATTATAAATGAAATACGATTTATTTTAAAAATTTATTAAATTATTTTAAATAAAAACGCTTTAAATTAAAATACGTAATAATTTAAGAAGTAAAAACTGTTATTATTTTTAATTGTTATAGAAATAATGATACACATATCCGGCTTGAGATAAAATAATTATAATACTACAAAAATTACCATATGTAAAAAAAAATTTAAAACATTTTTTATCATTGTTTTGCTCTACAGAGAAATTGTCAAAATATTATTGAGCGCACCAAACAATTTTTTTTTTGCAACCATATTATAAATTCGCTTTTGTAATGAGTAGAACTTTAGTGAATTTAAGAATTTTGATGGAATTATAGTTAACTAGTTATAGATTAGGGAAGGGCGGGGTTAGTTGTTACAGAGGCAAGTTGTTACAAAGCCGTTTTTAAATTTCCTGCGTAAGGTAGAGCCATTTATGGCCACTAGGCAGATCAGTCATACAATGTAGCTACCGACAAAATTTTGTTGCAGATACTTAATAAACGTCCAGTTTAAAGATTATTTGTTGTTTAAAGCCTGTATTACATTCAGCAACATTTTCGTGGATTAGTTCATGGACTAGTCCAGCAACTAGTCCATGAACTAGTCCAGCAACACCAATTTCCTGTGTATTACACTGGGCAACATATTTTTGCAACATATCTAGTTATATTGCATTTTATACCAACTTAAATCAACAAAGGTTGGTCTTCTGTGACAGTTATAGAAATCCTCTTTGTCGATAACTTCGTGTTTATTGATTAATATTCTGCTTGTTTACACTTTCTGTTTCATTTTGAAAATATTAATCTTTAAAAATGAATCGTAAAAAAGCTTATTTACGTGAAGTTCAGAGAAGACGTAAAGCTGCTTTACTTATAACCGCTAGCGCATTGGTCCTACTAGATGCAAATAAAAGAAAAGAACGTCGATGGTGGGTAAAACCATGGCTTCAACGAAGAAGTGATAGGGGTAATCTTCACTTGGTCCATGAAGAATTGGCTGTAGAAGACAAGAAGTCAAAGATCTATTTGACATGAGGGTTGCATCATTATAAATATAAGGCGATTAATTAGTTAACGCATTATGTCAAGATTTAAATGATATGAGGGTTGCATCATTTTAGATATAAAGCGTTTATACATATTGTTGCAAATATACAAACGTACGTTCTATGCAAAAATTTAAATAAACATTTACATTTTTGAGGCGAAAATACCCATTTATAAATGTATTAATAAAATTGTTCTTATCAAGTTATAAACAAAAATAATGATTATCTAAAACAATTATATGTAAATAAAATGTACAGAACAAATTACAAAAAAAATAATCGAAAATATTGTGTGAGTCGTAAGTAATCAGCAATTTCGTGTATGGCGATTTTGGTAAACTACCTTGAAGACTATAAATAAAAATCCTAATTGAATGGAAGACCACGCTAAACAAAAGACTTATTTCTGCAGAAGACTTCACTACAATCAAGGAAAATGACTACAATGAACGCCACGTAGAAGACCGCGCAACACAGAAGACCAACCGAAAAATTGCGATTGGTAAAATGAAAAGTAACTAGAATCACTAAATGTTGCATGTTGCCCAGCAACAAAATTAAAACATGTTCTAATCCGTGCAACTCGTCCATGGACTAGTTGCGCAACACAGTTGCGTGCAACTTCTGTATTACATTGGGCATTTTTTGTTGCTGGACTAGTCCATGAACTAATCCACGAAAATGTTGCTGAATGTAATACAGGCTTAAGCTACCAAAAGAAAATCTGATTGTCGCCGTTTAGGGTTGCCCGTGACTAATATTGTACTAGGTCAGTGTTTGTCTTTTAGTAACAATAGTATACTATTTTGCTCAAAATAGTAACTACTTGTAATTTGTTTCAAGTATGGTAATCGGACCAAAATAGAAATCGTATCAGTTGGGGCACGTTGTTACAAATCTCAAGGGGCACGTTGTTACAATGCTCTATATGTGAACAACTTGAATTATCCCAATTTTTACTTTCTTATACGCAGTATAAGTCTTGTAATCATGAAAAATTTCGATCTCGAGATTTTAACGGAAATATACCTTCCCTGAATCGATTCCAACTATTTTGGGAATGACGTCCGTCTGTGTGTGTGTGTGTGTGTGTGTGTGTGTGTGTGTGTGTGTGTGTGTGTGTGTCTGTGTGAGTGTGTGTGTGTATGTGAGCGTTCTACAGCCCAAACGGCTAAAGGGAAAATTATGAAATTTTAAACTTAAGCTTTGTATATGCCTGGCAAGAAAACCTTTTATTTTTGAAAACGATATTCCGACCGGAAGTGCATGTTTACTCTAGTTATTTTTTGCAGTTTCTGCAATTACTCAAAAATGGTTGCAGTTACAGAAAAATTGTTACAGAAAAATTGTTACAGTAAAAATTATAGATATCAGCATTTTGTACAACTTTTATTTGAAACTTTTTTTCTCAAACGGTTCCGGAAACAAGAAAATGGCTCTTGAAATTTCTTCATATTACATTTAATTTTACATAAATCGTATCATCTGCGCCTGTCAATTGTTTATCAAAAGAAACAAAACAGACTTAAATAATTTGAAGTTTGACATTTTATATTTATTCAAAGAAATATATTTAGCGTAAAAGTGTTCAAAGGTCAGAACAAATACTATAAATTAGCAAAATAATGAAAGTACGATGTGGTTTAACCCATATGCGTATAAGAAAGTTCGGTGCATGTCACTGCAGATGTTTTTATTTTTATTTACAGAAATTATGCATCTAGTGTCAAAGGTGGACCCATAATGCTAGTTCGTCGAATGATCTGTTTTCTTTTTGTGTTAACTGCAGTTCCGGTTTGAATAATGGAGCCAGTGATTAAAGTGTTTTTTTACTAAGAATTCTTATTTGCTTAAATTATGATTGTTGTAACAACGTGCCCCTGTTCTGTAACAATTAGCAAGTTGTTACACTTTACATGAGGCTATAAATATGTATTTTTTTTTCATTGCTACAAACAAATAAATTGAGAATAAAATTAGGAGACACAACGCAAAGGACTAACAAAGCTAAAAGACAGATTTTTCTGACTTAGTTTTTCAAAAAAAATTTTACTTTTTGTAACAACTGGCCCCACCCTCCACTACTACAGTTAAAATGTCTACATATAGTCGGGTTCACAAAACTTGAACATTTTTTTGGCATGAATCACCCACTTCGTTTATACAACACTTTTAAACGGAGCAGATTTAAATAAAATCAAGGAAAATAACAGTTCAATTCTGTTTTTCTCTTCTTCAAATAACGCCAAACTACTCAAAATCGTGCTTTTGGCCCGTTTTAACAATGTGAAACAATAATGTGACATGAAAACAATAATATACGAAGTATGACGAAATATGATGGAATATAAACGTGGTTCCGTTTGTTGTTATTAATACGGCGTCTGCGTTAAGTACGTCAATAAGCTTTAAACGACACGATCGCACATATTATAAAAGACATCTACATTATTTTTTGTCGTTACTTATATCTGACTATTGAATGTATAGAATGTTCAAGTTCCGTGAATCCCACTATAGATCTGAAGTGTGCTTTAATATTTTGTAAATAAACTTTACATTTAGCATAACGTTGACAAAAGAATCGTAATCGAATTGCTTCAATTTGGTGCTCAATTGATCTGATTCAATCAATCTAGTATAATCATTTAACTCTTTGAAATTTTCCTCATCAAAATCGTATAAGCTACCAAGAAATTTCAGATAGCCCAACATTTTCTCTAGGGTTATGTTGTAAGAAGAATACCTAAAATATATCATTTTTAAAATTGCATTGACTTATAGATATGGACTAGATTTATTATGAAATATTTTTTAAGTTTATTTCTGAATATATAATGATTTAATAGTGTATACAAGTCTTGGCCGAAAACAAATAATTTATTTATAATCACCGTTTTTTCGCGAACTCAATTGCTTTAGCATGGCTTATTCTATTCACATCACATATAGCTACTGCGGGAAATGGCACATTACTGATATGATAATGTGTGCTATCCAATGTCGTGATCGTTGGTGATATCCACAATCCATCTGACATCATTTGAAAAACGTACGCAGCCAGTGGAATTATGGTAAATTGAACCAACAACCAAATAAGCCTAAAATCATTTAAATATATGAATAATTTTTATCAAATTGTAACACGACAGTCTCCTAGAAGGCGACGAGAGAACAAGATAATGTAGTTGTTATCAGTGAGATATTCTTGTCTTTAAAAAGTCATCAATAAGAATATTGTGTTCCAATAAAATAAATTATTTAAATCTACTCATTTGTCTAAATCTCAAGCCCATACTCTGCAATTGGCGTCCAACGTGGGGCCTGAGAAATAAAAACTTATACATTGAGTGGAAGAATTTTTTATTTTAACGATACCTGTTTAGAAAATTTAACAATGCCTAAACAAGCTCGACAAGAACTTATGACTCCTGCAGTTACATTGTCCAACGAACAGTTTCAACAATTAATTTGTCGCATAACTGAAACCGTAAGCTCTACAAGTATAAATCGGTTTACTGGTAATTTTTCGAAATATACATCGCGATTCGATGGTAGTGATAGTTCAGATGTTGACGCGTTCTTGGATGCAGTCATCATATTCAAAGATTGTGCAAACGTCAACTATGAAAACGCACTTTGTGGAATTTCAATGTTACTGGAAGGTACATGGTGGAAGGGTGTAAAATTTATTATCGCAGATTGGGAAACTGCTGTCACCGTGCTGCGTGTCACTTTTTCTCAAAAACTATCACCTCATCTTGTATATCGCGAGATTTTTCAGCGAGAACAACATGACGATGAAAGTGTTGAACTATTTGTTTGTCACATTCGCGCTCTAATAGCACAATTACCCTATATGTTACCCGAACGTGCACAACTTGGAATGGTTTATGGGTTGCTTAATCGTAAAATATGAAAACGACTCTCATCAGGTGACTTTAAAACGATTAAATCTTTGCTTAAACGTGCAAAAGATATTGAGCATTCGCAGCGCTACATTACGCGCCCTTCAATTATTCCATTAAAACAAAACAAAGAACATCCGGGGAAGAAAATTGGACTCAAATGTTCTTCTTGTAAAATTTTCGGTCACTTGGAAACCGAATGGAGTGGATTTTATTCGTAATGCTGGTATGATTCTGAATCTTTTCAACAAAGAATGGTGCTTTGCAGATGGTCCAACAATTTATCTTTTTACTTAAGAAGAAAACATATCAATCGCTGTACCTGTTGCGAACACACAGACTAATGAACTGTTTTTCCGGGACGATGAAGGTTAACATTTGGGACAATCTCAAAAACATCACATCGTTGCAAATCAAACTCTGCCCATCAACGGCCTGTTGAATACGCTAGCAGATTGCTAACACCGCCTGGTAAAATCAACCTGGTAGCAGACACACTTTCACGACCGCCTTGTGAGGATATTGATATTTGCAATGTAAACTGTGAATTTCCAACAAACGCTGCAAATTAAATCAGACAAGAACAGCTAGATCTTATAATGATTATTGATTGTTTAGAAATTTCAAATGATCTCATAAACAAATCAAGATGGTCAGAAAGAGGTTACATTATACAGAATGCAATTTTGTACAAATACTCAGCTGAAAATGACAACGATGAAGCTCAAGAAGTTGTACCGCGTACTAAAATCCCAAAAGTACTATTCGAATATCATGATGCGCCTATTGCTGGACATTAAGGTCTAATTAAAACTTACAAAAGATAATGACCAGATATTACTGGACAGATATGCGTCGCAGTATCACTGATCATATAAATTCTTGTGATGACTGCCAACGTTTTAAACCTAACAACCTAAAACCTGCTGGACTTCTACTAACGCCGATACAACACCAACGTTTTGAAGTATTAGCAATGGATCTCTTTGAACCATTGCCTGAAACTTCTACGAATGAAAAATGGATTTTTATTGTAGAAAATACTGTAACACACTGGATTTCCACTAAAAGTTGCTACCGCGGAAGCTTGCGCTCGATGTTTGATCGGCGAAGTGATTTTGCGCTATGGAACTCCTCATCGTATTATTAGTGACAATGGCACGCGAT
Organism: Nebria salina; assembly: GCA_944039245.1. Taxonomy (NCBI): domain Eukaryota; kingdom Metazoa; phylum Arthropoda; class Insecta; order Coleoptera; family Carabidae; genus Nebria; species Nebria salina. The sequence continues at coordinate 8,547,220 of OX063271.1, forward strand.
TTGTTAGTGACGTTATGCAGAAAGTCGCATATTATATAGGTTTCAAACAAAATTTAATACCTGCATATCATCCTGAAGCAAATCCAGTTGAGAGAAAAAACCGCGGTTTGAAAACTCAATTGGCCATTTTTACTTCAAGTTGCCACAACAGATGTATATAATCTACCGAGTATTAGATTTGCTATGCATTCGACAACTCAATCAACAGGATTTTCGCTTGCATATCTGTGTTTCGGACGTGAACTCCGGACACCTGGCGATGTCGAACGTGACCTTCGATCCATCGTTGAAAATTCAACATTTATTCCTCAAATTACCCCATATTTGAAAACATTTGCCACCGCTTTGAGAGAAGCGAGAGAAATACATGAACGCCAACAAGACCGCGCGAAATTGTATGCCGATAAAAAATGACGTACTGCTCCAAATTACAAAATCGGTGATATTCTTTGAGTAAATCACAAGCTGCTTACACTTCCAAGTTTGCACCCCGTCGGGATGGACCGTATGTCATATAAAATCAAATTTCACCGAGCACATATCGGGTAGCATTGCCACATTCTCCTAATATACCACTCGGTACGTATCATACGTCTGCTCTAACTTCTTTTGTTGCCTGTTCTACTGAAATACTTCCTAGACCAGTTCGACCATTGAGAAAACGCGGTCGCCCAAAACAACGTTCTTAATTTTGTTTTTATAGAATTGCATACGAGGGCGTATTTACAATTCCAAGGGGGAGGATGTAACACGACAATCTCCTAGAAGGCGACGAGAGAACATTGTTATATATTGAAATCAAGTTACATGTCTTCTGTTTTTGTTTTGATGTCATATATCATTATTGATTATAATAATAACATACTAAAAATATAGATTCATATAATACAAACTCTGAATATCTTCTTAAGTCGCTCTAGCTACACAAAAAACATGATAATTTAGTTGTTATCAGTGAGATGTTCTTGTTTTTAAAAAGTCATCAATAAGAATATAGTGTTCCTATAAAATAAATTATTTAAATCTACTCATTTGTCTAAATCTCAAGCCCATACTCTACAAAATCAAATATTAATATTTGTTATTAAATGATATATTTTCCAAAAAATATATTAAATACACTTACTTTTCAATAGTACGTCGTTTCTGATTTTCATAATTAACTAAATATTGCCAACCAGCAAGTGTAGTGCTGCAACAAAATTCAGCAAAAGTTTTCTTGAGACAATAAGTCACGTTATAAGTCATACTGTACTTTCATTTATGAACAATTATTGAGTTATTTTATTAGTTTTGTATATTCCAACTCATTATATATTGATGTAACTGCATGTATGTACGTGAAAGGCAATTCTGAATTTTCATGTTAACATTTTTATTTACCTTGTAAAGAATTAGTCTAAATTATTAATGGATATATAGATTTTATATTTAAAGTAGAGATAGGCATGAAATGTCATATTTTAAAAGATTGAAATATGATTGTTAAGATAATTGCAAAAACAAATCAATATATGTCTACATATATAATATACCATTATGACTGCTGTTCAAATATAAAGCCACACCCTAGTACTTAAAAGCTGCAACCCTTTTCTCATGTTTTTCAACCGCTACAAGATCTTCGTGGTTAGACCAATGTAGAAAAGGATAGCACTTGTGGACTAATTACGATGACAGTTATCCTCAAAGGTTTGTATGGCAAAACCTACTCTGTAAATAAAACTTTCTTCATCGGAGAATACAACATTTGCCCAATTAAATTAAATGTTATATTAATTAAAATTATTAAGCTTAATTTGGTTGTATGTAAATATATTTGAAGATTTGATAAACATTTGAAGTTTAACTTATACAAAGTAATAAGTAAATATTGTAATCATGAAAACATTTAATCGCGAGAATTTAACAGAAATATACCTTTTGACCTTCCCTGAATCGAGTCTGATTATTTTTGGAATGAAGTGTGTCTATGTGTGAGCACTCTATAGACTAAACGGTTGAAGGTAAGATTATGAAACATTAAACTTAAGCTTTGTATATTCCTAGCAAGAAAACTCCTATTTTTGAAAAATATGTACAACCGGAAGTGAATGTTTAATTTAGTCGTTTTCGCAATATCACGAAAATGGCTGCACATCAAAATAGTTTTGATAAAAAAAACTTTGGTTTGAAAATTTTTTTTCATCCTATTATATTTATTTTTACTTTCTTGTACGCAGTATAAGTAAGTATTGTAATCATGAAAATTTTTGATCTCGAGATTTTAACGGAAATATACGTTTTGACCTTCCCTTTTATGAATTCCGACTATTTTTGGAATGACGTCCGTCTGTGTGTGTGTGTGAGCGCTCTAAAGCCTATACGGGTGAAGGGAAAATTATGAAATTTTAAGCTTAATATTTGTATGTGCCTGGCAATAAAACCTTCTATTTTTGAAGAAAATATACAAACCGGAAGTGCCTGTTTACTCCAATAATTTTTTGCGGTTTCTGTGATTACTCAAAAATGGTTGAAGTTACAGAAAAATTGTTTGTATTAATATTAAAGGTTTTAATACATCAAATAACTTTTGTTTGAAATTTGTTTCAAAAATGGTACGTGAAACATTAAAATGGCCATTAAAATATGTTCTTATTATAATTATTTTCACATAAATCGTATCAACTGTGCCTGTCAATTGCTTAATATAAAAACAAAAAACTTAAATAATTTGGAGTTTGGCATTTCATATTTATTCTAAGAAATAATTTAGTGAAAATGGGTTCCAAAGGTTAGTAAAATATTATAAATTAGAAAAATAGTCTAAATATGATCTAACCGAAATGCGTATTAGAAAGTTCAGTGCATGACACTGCAGATGTATACATATATAGTATAATCTGTGTCTGTCAATTGCTTAACAGAAAAACAAAATAGTTTGGAATTTGATATTTATTATTTATTGTAAGTCAATTAGTAAAATAATATAAAATTGTATTAAGATGGTTATTATATAAGTAACTTAGTTTAGGGGTGGTTATTAAAATTAGATTATCGTCGATGGAGTAGTTCAGTTGACGGGATGGTCCACAGAGCTACTCGTGCGACTTCCTAGATATTCTGTAATTAAAATACAACCATGAGTGAGTTACACTCAGTGAGAAAGCCATACAAACAATAATGTCAACAGTACTCAACATATATCACAAAAGGATAACAAAAGGATAGTAGAATATCTAACTGTGAAATAGACACCCTCACTCTAAGCAATATAGCAAAGATCTGTGAGTATTAGGCTCCGCTCCACGTAGACATGCTGTGTGAATCTGCGAATCTGCCCCGTTGGCTCCGCTCCACACAGGCAAGCTGTGTGAATCTGCGAATCTGCCCATTGGCTCCGCTCCACACACACATGCTACGTGAATCTGCGAATCTGCCTGTTAGCTCGCTCCACACAGACTAGCTGTGTGAATCTGCGAGAGCTTGACACCCTCAACAAGTGATCTGCATGGTATCAGGAGAAAGAGTTAAAGTCGAGTTAAAACTCAGTCTCCACCAGCACACTCGAAGGTGCAAGCGAAAGTTGGGCTCCTCCTGATTATAACACTATAGCTGGCAGGCAGAGCACCGCTGGCACCAGACCGGTAAGTAGTACTTCGTTGGACGCAACTCGACGATCCCCCGCGCGCAGCGGTTACAAGGCAAGCGTCTTTATACAAAGGTTTAGGATAGGATTCACAAACAAATCACACACATGGACCAGTGAAAATCATACTGGCGTCTATACTAAATATAGGCAGAAATATTATGGGCAAAGACAGACTTTACTCACCGTTCAAATAAGCATAAAATACACAGAATTCACGAATAGATATGTTCACTTTAAACGCCGGCATTAAACTGAAAGAGTTAACAAATTATAGACGGATTACGAATACATAATCTTCTGTGACGCTGCTTACGTTATATTTGATAAAGAAATAGCTATCGAAAAAGGATTGAATAAGACGTACACAAAATTACCGCTAACAATTGTATTTGAATATCCCTCTCATATAAACAAGAAAGTTCATTGCGGATGTTTTAATATGAAACAATTTATTTTCATATTTGTGCCCAAAACTGATGTAGTTTCATCGAAGCTAAATCTTTTTAATTTGTCGCTTAAGTATCGGCCAATTGTAATTTGCTTATACTTATTATTATGTCCTACAACTTAGATATAACTATGACAGAACTTATAAGGATTCAGAACAGTCGGCCGCATGTATAGACAATGTTCTGACCAATTATCATACTAAGGCCCTACAGCTTGGGGTAAGAGATCCGGCATGATCCGATTACTCTGAATATATATTAATGTCATAGCTAACAACCCTTCTCACAGATCAGAATACAGTAAAATACCCACTAGCAAACTTATTAAAGATTATTTTGATCTATTTTGATTTATGCCAACTCTTTGATTACGACACTACACATAATAATAATGAACTTAATTTAATTAATTACTTGTGTGGTTGGCACTTGGGTGAAACAAATTTAAAAATTTTAAATAAATATAATGTTATTGTGTTATTTAAACAGGAATATACATAACTGCATCACTTATAAATAGTGATGCCGCCGAGACCGAGACCGAGACTGGTCTCGGTCTCGTCTCGTCTCGTCTCGTCTCGTCTCGTCTCGTCTCGTATTTCGAGACGAGACCGTGATCTTGGTCTCGTCAGGAAAACCGAGACCGAGACAAGACCGATTACTAGTCTCGCCAAGACTCTCGACAAAACCTATGAGAATTTTAAAATATTGTTATTGATGTGGTAGGTTTGTTATTGTGAATTCATGATTTTATTTTATATATATGTATATATATATATATATATATATATATATATATATATATATATATATATATATATATATATATATATACAGGGTGTAACAGCGAAACAAGCTACCTCGAATAACATCTATGTTATTAAAGATACAACAAAATCGTATAAGACAATCTTATGCAAGACCAAAGGGGACATCCAACTATAAAAGAAAATATTTTTTTAAACCAGTGGTTCTCAAGCAACAACACAAAGTTATGTTTTTTCAAATGAGATGCTATATATTTTTTAAGCCCATTCGATAGAGTATTTTTTTCTGAATTCCATTATGTATTTGTTTTATACCCTTACATAAGTAAAATATTGAGAAAAATGCGATTGAAAGTTAAATAAATTTTATTTTTCAGTAGGCTATGAAACAAAATTGAGCTTAAATACATGAAATTATTTGTTATTTACTTTATAACACTAATTATAAAGTAAATAACAAATAATTTAATGTATTTAATTTATGTTTCGTTGTATTTAAGCTCAATTTTGTTTCATAGCCTACTGAAAAGTAACTATAAAAATAAAATTTATTTAAATTTCAATCGCATTTTTCTCAATATTTTACTTATGTAATATATAGCATCTCATTTAAAAAAACATAACTTTTTGTTGTTGCTTGAGAACCACTGGTTTAAAAAAATATTTTTTTTTATAGTTGGATGTCCCCCTTGGTCTTGCATAAGATTGTCTTATACGATTTTATTGTATCTTTAATAACATAGAAGTTATTCGAGGTAGCTCGTTTCGCTGTTACAGCCTGTATATACATATATATATATATATATATATATATATATATATATATATATATATATATATATATATATATATATATATATATATATATAGTGATGCCGCCGAGACCGAGACTGGTCTCGGTCTCGTCTCGTCTCGTATTTCGAGACGAGACCGTGATCTTGGTCTCGTCAGGAAAACCGAGACCGAGACGAGACCGATTACTAGTCTCGCCGAGACTCTCGCCGAGACTCTCGACAAAACCTATGAGAATTTTAAAATATTGTTATTGATGTGGTAGGTTTGTTATTGTGAATTCATGATTTTATTTTATATATATGTATATATATATATATATATATATATATATATATATATATATATATATATATATATATATATATATATATATATATATATATATATATCATTATTGTCTATAAAAATTAAAACTCCATCAATAATACTATATTTACATAAGATATATCATAAAATTAATTTAGAAAAAAACAATGAGCATATATTTATATAAGCAAACTAAACTATCAGTTTTGAACTCTGCTCATATTACAATTAATTTTTCAAAAATATTATTTTTTATAAATTATGCTACAAAGCCAAAAAAATAGCTGAGGTACTAACAACTGATTATTATTAAGATAGGTATTGATAAGATTTTATTCATTTCTTAAAATATTGTTTTATATATTTATTTATTTAACGTTTATCACATGTGCACAAACGAATTTTAGCTTTTCAACGTTATAATTGTAATTCTGCAGATCCGCTTAGCGATAAATATTTAAATTAAATCCGAAATATTGTAACCGGGTACACTACCACTACCTGTCTCAATAGTATTATTAATCAGACATTTTTTCATTTTATTGTTCGATATATATAATTAACTTTAAAACCACACTAGACACTACGACTCTGATAATAAAAAGTACCTATAAATACATATACTTTTTCAAAGAGCTGACAGATACTGCACAATGTCAAATATCATTGTCGAGTCCTACATTAACTTTACTTTGCTTTGTATCCATTATTATATCTTAAATGATTAATACATAGTTATCATTAAAACTTATACATTATATTATTTTATATGAGTATTCCTTTGTTTAGTGCTATGAAACGTATGCAAACGCAAATTAGTACGAACAGAACCATAGCCAATCACGTGCTATATATTCAAGGTCAAATAATCGAGAGTCTCGTCGAGAGTCTCGTCGAGACCGAGACTATATATTTTTAGAAAATTTCGAGACGAGACGAGACTGGCTAAAGTCTCGTCGAGACTGGTCTCTGCGGCAACACTACTTATAAACTCAATTTAATGTTAAGAATTTATGCACATATCCAATTTTTCTATATTTTCATATTTAGAGGGATTATCATTAGTGGATGATGAAAAGTCGAGAGTTTTATTGCTAATGTTTTTTTTTTAAATACGCTGGAATTATGGTGTCTGTAAATGTGACAAGAACAAGAAAAACAATTACATTATAGAACATTATATAATGTTCTTGTTGTAAAAAGATTAATTTTTTATTTATTTCCTTTTCTAAAGTGAATTCTATATTTTTGTTAATTTGGTTCATATAGTAGTTGATGTAGTTCTCCGGGTGTAGCAGTGCATATCCAGAATACAACGTTAACATAACGAGTCCAAAATGTAATCTTCTTTGTCACTGGAGTTGCTGAACTAAACAATTTATTTACAAAGATATACATGAATATTTCCGAGAATAATGGTGACATTGATAAGCCAATAGGTAACCCGTGAATTTGCTTTGAACAATTGAATATAATTTTGGTTAAGACATAAATCTACCACATATGTTCATGAGCTTTCATGGTTGAATGAAATAATGATTCTAAAATACTATCAATTAACTTAGGAAAGGGTATTGGATATAAAATGATACTAATTTACAACTTGGATTTAATTTTATGTTTTTTAATTTGTCTATTAGTTCTAAGCAATTTTTATAGAACATAAAATTGAAATTTATTAGGTCTGGATTGACTGTATTAAGTTTTTTACATATTTTCAGCTGGTGTGTTTACGTATGAAACAACAATTCTCATTGAGAAATATATTTTGTGATGTTTAGATAGTAAAAATTCGTGTGTATGTGTGTGTGGGTATGTGTTTGGGTGTGTATATGTATTTGTTGTTAAAATAGGAATAAATATGTAGTATTTAAGCATGGTATTTCTACTTAGTCATAGTGTATAAAAGTGTTCTCTAAAACTACACCGAATGTATTAAGTACATTTCAAAAATGAAAATCAAGTCGTAATCATTTCAAATATAGTATTATGTGCAATACATTACATATTTTATTATATTATGCATCAATAAATTTGGTGGTTGCTTTGTATATTCTTACACTTTATCGGAAAATGGACCTACTTCAAATTACTATGTCATATATATATGTACTAACTTTGTTTGTCTGTGACTACATATTTTATATAAGTCGTGTTCTAAATGTTGTATAAAAATAACAGACATTTCTTTAGGATTGTGATAAATAACAAAAATTATAAGCATATATTTCACTTTATACATCAGCAAAATCTACTGAGAGCAAAATATTATTCTTAACATAAGATCTACTATATATACAAAATAAATAAATATATATATATATATATATATATATATATATATATATATATATATATATATATACATTTTAACCATTATTGGTTAAAATGTTAAGCATTTCTCAGGCTTTATTTTTGCAGGTTCCATTGTAGCATATCCATCTTCATCCACACAAAAATATTCATCTTCGATTTTCTGAATTTGTTTATAATTGCCATTGCCACTACACTGCATGGTCGTTGTAATTCCAGCAATTTCGTAAATTTTAGAATCTCTAGCACAATCTGCAAAACAAAATTATATATGCTAAATAGCCAGAGCGACATCCCGCAACCTTGTTTCACACCAATATCAATATTGAACCATTCTCTCAATCTACCATCAATTCTTATTGCAGCCTTACTCGTAGCATACACTTGTAGCAACACTCGTATTAAATTTAATACCATTTCTTTCAAAATGCACCATAAACTCTCGCGTACTACACAATCATACGCATTTTTCAGATTAGAGAATAGTAGCTTTTCGAGAGATCTTGTTGTTATTAAATATATTAACAGTGTGTGTGTGTGTGTGTGTGTGTGTGTGTGTGTGTGTGTGTGTGTGTGTGTGTGTGTGTGTGTGTGTGTGTGTGTGTGTGTGTGTGTGTGTTATGACCAAAATAATGTTTTATTTGTCTAAAACCTGTACCTTCAAGATTGTGGATGTCATCAAAAATTTTAAAATTCTCAATTTTTTTTAAATTCTAACTTTGTAACCAAAATGCGGATAAGAAAGTTCAGTGTTAGAAATGGCAGATTTTTTTTTTTTTTAGCTTTGAAATAAATTATTATTCTTTACTTTTTTATAATTATTTGTGTTCAACAAACACGTATTGCGTGCTAACTGATGTTTCATGCTATGCGTTTTATTATTAAAAATATTCCACTGTAAGTAAATGCATATATATTTAATAGTCATATATCACATTTTTCGTTTCTTAATAATAAAATATTAAATTTCTTACGCATGTTGGTATGGGAATTTATATTTAATAAATTATATATACTATGCCAATATTTTCACAGGAACCCATTAAAAACTTAAGTAATTTGGAATTTGAAATCGATTATACAATATAAATTGAGAGAGAGAGTTTAATGCTTATTTTGTCTATGAATATGTAGTATAAACTAGTTTGTTTAACAATATCGTGTTCACAAACCATTAGTATATCATATTAATAACTTACTGCAAGTAAGTTCGTCTAAGTTTGCATCTCCTTCTTGTTGCCAACTTCCCAAATTAGAATTATCCTTCCAAGTACAATAAACACTGAAATAAAAATATTAAAATGTAGTAATTTCTGCATTTAGTCTATTTTATACTTTGCAAAATATAATAATTTCATTTTGTAAGTTAATTAATTTTTAAGCTGATCAATAAAATTTAACTTTCATCATTGGCTTAAAAAAAATTTCTTATCAAGTAAATGGCATTATTTCTTTGTTAATGTACCACGTGCTTCAATTAAATTAGCATTCAATAATTCTTTCTATGAATGTTTTTTAATTTGATAAAGCATAAAAAATAATAATGCGGACAAACAAATTTAAGTAAATTACTTACCTTCCTTTGATCACTTTATAATTTCCATAACTACCATCCCAGTCACATTTAAGAAATGGTAAATTTGCATGGTTTGTACCATGAAGAAGTAATTCTTCACGAATTTTTGCTTGAGCTATTAGTTGACTTTCACACTGTCGTAAATATTGGTCACCGATGTCATCATGATTATCTGAAGCATATGAATAATATTTCATTGAATTTGTACATTATGCATATAACTCCAAACTTCTACAAAATATCCCAAAATTTAGCCAAATGTTAATTACCTAATAGTAATCAGAAATTACATGCATATTTTATTCATTTTGTCTGCTATTTTCAGGCTTTAACTTAGTATGATAAAAATAACAGGCAACGAATACTTCACAAATTAAACCCACTAAAGTTAATCTTGAAAGTAGTGCCAAATATATTATTTATATACTACATTTAGATATTTTCGTAATCAGAGAAATAGTTTATACCTATAAAGTATCTAATCATATATTTAAGTTATAACTATAATAAAATGCTTCTTATTTGAATAAATATTTATATTTAATATATAATTATTGCAAGCTAAATGATTTGAACAAGAAAATGCACTCACAACATGGTAGAAAATTCATCATAGTTTCGGGTACAGCCAACTGTAATACTTCTCCCGTTTGTGAATCAGCACACCAACATGATCCAGAATCACATTGCAACGCTTCATAATTTCCCATACTATCACAATGCAATGTAACATCTTGACGATTCTTTTCTAGTTCTGCTCGGCGACGACTACATGCTAAAATTGAAATAAATGTATCATATGAACGTCCAATTAAATAACTCCAGGATTATTTTTTAAATAATATTATTAAAATTTGAACTAAAAAGACATTGTTATTAGATAAGTATACACCACGCACACACAGACGGATACAGACACACAGATAAAGACAATTAGTTAATAATTTAGACCTAAAAAACCTACCACAGGTCATATTGTCAGCATTACGTGACCACTCTTCTCCAAATATTCTTTTACCAATAGCATCAAAGCAAAAACACCTAGAAATAAATAAAGAGATAAATAAATTTATGTTCTAGTCATCGATACTAAAACAAACAATTTCAATAATACTCCAATCCCTTTACCGATCTTCGTAATGATTACCTTCCATTTTGTTGCTCTCCTTTACATTGTTTTGGTGCGTATGTCCCATCATTTAAACACTTTGGAATCCATTTCGGTTTCATATTTGGTGGCAAATAATTAAACCTTATACAAGCATCTATAAATAAATTTATTTTCAGTATGTGAAAAACTCAGCAAACTGTTACCGCAACGTTTAATTATGTGCTCTTATGGGCAAGGTGCTTAACAAAAAAATGCATTCAGAACGTGCATAGACTACAAACAGTTCTCATTTGAGAGAAGTTCTACCACCAACCGACGAGGTACTTGCTGAAACTACTACTAAGTAAATATATTCACTAAACTCGACGATCGAATAAGATTTGGCAGATTTGATTGTTTTGTTGGTTATCCTTTGAATTTAAAATAGGCAATATTCTTGTTTACGGAAACAGAGAAGCAAAGCACTACGAAAACTATGAACACCTGGAAAAACATTAAAGAGGCTAAAACAGAAAACGTCAAATTTTCCTAGACTTTACACATATTTTAGGTAATTTGTCAGGTGTATAAGATTTTAATTACTTAAATATGTTAATGTGTCAATAACAAGATGAATACTTTATAAATCTATTACACGAGAAAGATGTTGACCCATCTAACACAGGCTTGTTCTTTTACTTTACACTAAATTTATTACCTCTACCCCATTGATGTGATAAGCCGTGTTATGTGTGTATGTACAAAAGACATACCAGTTTTTAATTAGTATCCAAATCATCAGTGGGCAACATTACATTTATTCAATCAAACTGTATAGCTACATAAATATTTAATGATAATGACAAGCAGATAATAATTAATGCAGATTTCGTTTACAGTGTATATTAGGTTACACACTATAAGAAATGAATACTACAATTTGCAATCGATCCTCCAATCAATCCACTAAGGCAAAATACTATTTAAATCATTCTATAATACAATTTGATAAATGGTTAGCTAATATTTAAAATAATGAAAAGAAAATATGTATATGGCACAAAGTGTAGACATCTTTGCAATATAAAACGTTATCGAGTTTACAATAATAATAGCAGCAGTTAAATTTACCTTCCTTTGCTACACAGTCAAAACTATTTTCATCACAACATGAACCAGGTGGACAAGGAAGTATGCTACATTTATCGGTTGTACCTAAAATATTGCTTTATTAATCAAAGAAAATTGTATTTTTTATGAATTTACTTACCAGCCGTAATCACACATTCTGGAAATCCATCTTGATCAAAATCGTAATATTCATTACTTTTTGAGCAATCATTAACACCAAAGTCAGTTTCAATCACACAATCTTTTTCACAAAATTTCTCTACACAATAACTAAATTCTATTATAGCAAAGCAAATATAAATTACTAAAATTCCTCTCATTGTCAATTTCAGTATTCCATTAAAAATACAATAAATGAATATGGTTAATATTAACTGTTAATCTAATGACAAAAATGTCTAATCAAATAAATGATAAATACATATCTTACATTCATATCATACATCAATAGATAAAATTTTATCTACTATGGAATCGATTTTTTGATCTTATAGCAAAACAAAAATACTAATTTAATAGACAAAAATATCTGCCTTATAGTCCTGACTGTCAGTAGTATATGCTATTGCATCCTATTTATATTATAGGTACATATCAACGCGTATTTAAATCACAAACTAGATAAATAGTTTATAAATATGGAAGACTTGTATACAAAACAAATACTACATAGCTCAAAAATCAATAGATAACAGCAACAAATTCATTTTAATGATATGCAGCAAAGAAAAACGGCAGTGCTAATTCGACCTAGACTTTAGGATATGTCATACCGAACATTGAGAGAAGATCAAGCTCAAATATTACTATTTCTAGCAATGATAATCGCGTTCGAACATGCATAATCATTGTAGATATTATTATCCGTACATTGAAATGAGAAACAAATTTATTGCGTGTGCGTGTGTGTGTGTGTGTAAATACGAGACAGTGATTACTTATCTTTTACCATGATAGCGGTAAGTGTCCGGTAAGCCACACACCATTCTATATTTTTCTTACTTATGACCGGTATGAAATATGTGTAGGGGAAAGTCGGGTGCTATTGGACAGCGGATGGTATCGGACAGCCCTGTTTCTACTACTTGCACCATGAAGCAGAACTTGTCAGTTTGATGAAATATTCCACTGAATAAGTAATTAATGGCCTCGCTGTTTTATCAGAATATATTGCGTCGTTCTGTAGTTATTGTAAATTTTAAAAAGCTGACGTGTCTGTCACTGGACTTTCTTATACGCATTTTAATTAGTCATCATAATTAAAAAATTTTTGAAATATTTAAATGTTTTATAAATTCTAACGATCTATCCAAAATGAGTGTACGAAATTATATTAGCGTACACGAAAGTATATTAACACACTTATGTACAGATATCTATTGTATTAATTTTAAGGAAATTTGAAATTTTGATAAACATAACAAAAATATCGTCCGCTAAATATATATATACAAATGAAACAATCGGCTACAATACACGAACCATTCAATATAAGATCAGATTTCTTATCGAGATAAAACGGAAACTGAAATTTTAGTTAGTCGTGGCATAGCGTATGACATCATTATAGTAGCCGCCTTTAGCGCGGAGGCAGCACTACAATATTAAGCGCTGCCTTATGTTATACGTCAGTATATACTTGTCTGTAGATCAGCGACAGACATGCCGTGGCGAGTGGAACAACTACTGGCGGAGGTCAAGTATAAAGACTTAACCTCCGCTACTAGACGTGAGAAGTATTGAATGTAATTTTGAAATTAACCTAATTTTTGTTGTAACTGGTACCTTTTCTGAAAATACTTTTCAAATAAAAGTTATGCGTAATATTAATATCTTTTATTTTCATTCACACTAATTTTGCTGTAAGTACTACCGTTTTTGAGTTAAAGCAGAATATTGAAGAAACACTCTTTTTTTTGTAACCAGTACCTTTTTTGAAAAACATTTTCAAATAAAAGTTATGGAAAATATCAATATCTTTTATTTTTAATTCAAAAATTTTGCTGTAAAAACTACCGTTTTTTGAGTTATAGCAGAAAATGCAAAAACTCAATAGAGTAAACATGCACTTCCTGTTGGAATATTCTTTTCAAAATAGGAGATTTTTCTGTCAAGCACATACAAATTTTAAGTTTGAAGTTACGTAACTGTATCTTTTACCGTTTAGGCTGTAGAGCGCACACATACACACAGACAGACTCACACACATACACACACACACACAGACAAACGTTATCTCAAAAATAGTCATACTTAATTCAGGGAAGGTCAAAACATATATTTCCGTTAAAATCTCGAGATCAAAATTTTTCATGATTACAATACTTACTTATACTGCGTATAAGAAAGTAAAAAGTAGTGGGGTTTGGCACTATACAAATATAACTTTTCACACCTGTATCTCAAACCAACGTAAATATAACTAGAGTTGTAGACAGCCATTTGAATCGTTATTGATTAACGATTAATTAGTATGTTATTAGAAGTTCTGTTTCAAGTAGTCTTTATTTTGTATTTGATTTCTAAAACCGTGTCAATCGGGTAGTATCGAACACGTCCATTTCGGGTGATAGCGGACGTTTCTAATGTCATCGATGGGATAGTCCCACGAAAATTGCGCTGTTTTGAAGGAAAAGACCTATTTTATGAATGCGACGTTTGTTTTGTAGACAAGAAAAATTAAGTTGTAAGAAAAAAAAGTATTTTATGGTAATAAATTTTCATAAGCATTTTTTTACAACTGACATTCAGTAAAACTTAAAATAAGATGTACTATAGTCATAGGCATTAAAACAAACATATTTTTAATACATAAAACCTCTGTCCGATACCACCCTCCACATTCTGAAGTCACGAAAAAGTAAGGTATTTTATAATATTACAAAAATAATATTACTCATAGATGTAGAAAAATAATTCTTATGTTACGTGTTTGTAATAGACCAAATATTCATTAATTGCCAAAATCTAAATTGTACAATAGTTCATACGTACTCCCCGACGTTAGGGTTGAATAATATAAAAAATATACTCTGTGGAGGAACTATGAAAACATCCGTTTTAGCTTAAATAAAGCGTAAAGAAAAATGTGATACCTTCACATATGTGAAAGAACATTGCACAGCTGGAATGTGCAGGCATCAGCCAAGAACTGAGGTCTTTTATAGAAACCACAAAAACCACAGCTCCGGCCGATATATAGTGTGGAGAAAACATAGAAAAGAAATGGTAATTGAAATATTAACATTTATGAAACGAAAAGAAGAGAAAAGAACCCTTTCAGATTTGCGTAAATAAATCAGCTACTCGGAGAAATGAGAGCACTTTACCAATGCTTGTTGCATTATTGCTTAAAACATTAAGTAAATGATAAATGTCAATGTCTATAATTGGTTCATTATTTTCGATAAGAATATACATCTCGATTTATATATTTCTCAACGCTTTACATTTGGGTTGAAAATTTATTTCATCAGGTAATACGGTTCTGTGTCTAAAATCAATGGCAGTGTTAGGCTCTACAATCGCGAACATCTTGTACACGTACGTGAACATGTTTGCCCAATACTTAAATCTGATTTAATCTGATAAGTGTGTTAGATTTTCCACCACATTTTAAGCCGCAATTATTGATATGCATATCACTTATCATTGTAGTTTTACAGTCCGTATCTATCAATGCTTTTACATTTATTTCATGTTGTGAGATAGAAGCATTAGCCACTAGACTTAGTAACAAGACCAGCTCTGTAAGACCAACTGACAACATAGATGACATTTAGTTCTTATATAATCGACCAAAATGATGATACAGTGAAAGTGTTGTTACTTTTCTGTATCTACATTCATCCATTCGAATATACGACTTACAACAAATATATTAAATATATTATTTTCGTTCATTACAATATCGAGACAAATTAAAAAATGTTCAAAAGCGAACCTTTAATGCTATAAAATTTCCAATACGAAAATGAATTGTTGTAAGAATAACCAGGGTTGCAACCGTTATCCCAAGTTAGCTGGGTCATAACATTTTACAGGATTTTTCATTAATTAAATAGTAAGGCACCCAGGACGCGAGATATACGGTCAAGATTTTGGTGGAGGAGAATGTATAATTATGTTTCCGTATACATTAGAAGATGCCAGATTTGCTCTGCTATGAAACAATCTCCAAATACTTATAAATCTATGTCGTCTAGGAAAGTCACTTCTAAACGGGATGTGATATACATACATCTGATGAGGCTTATCCAAGATTGAAGCACGGTAAGATTAATCTGTTAGTTATCACATAAAATCAGTGCCTATCGGAAAGGTAACTACGAAAGCATTATTTTTTTTTGCAATAGTATATTACACATGATTTAAAATTTATATTGAATCTAGCTGTTGCAGTTTCTGAATTATTTATGGAATATTAATTTAACCGTTTTACAATCTGAAGATTATTACTTCCTATAAGTATGAAAATAAACATCTGCAGGGTCATGCACCGAACTTTCTTATCCGCATATGGGTTAAACCATATCGTAGTTACATTATTTTTCTAATTTATAATATTTGTTCTAACCTTTAGATCGCTTTTACAGTAAATATATTTCTTAGAATAAATATAACGTGTCAAACTTCAAATTATTTAAGTCTATTTTGATAAACAATTGACAGGCGCAGATGATAAGATTTATATAAAAATATATATAATAAGCAGAAATTTATTTTTGGAAAAAGAATTCAAACAAAAGTTGTGCTAAATATAAATACCTTTAATTTTTGTTCATAAAATTTTTCTGTAACTGTAACCGTTTTTGAGTAATTGCAGAAACTGCAAAAAATGACTAGAGTAAACAGGCACTTCCGCTTTGAATATTTTTTTCAAAAATAGGAGGTGCACACCCATATGCAAATCTTAAGTTTAAAGTTTCAAAATTTTAACTTCAATCGTTTAGGGTGTAGAGAGCATGCACGCACACGGACACACACACAGAAGGACGTCATTCCAAAAATAGTTGGAATCGATTCAGGGAAGGTCAAAACGTATATTTCCGTTAAAATCTCGAGATCGAAATTTTTCATGATTACAATAAAAGAAGTAAAAATACTGTGAAAGATATAACATATAATTGTGTAATTCATAATTGTCGTATAGTTTATATCAGTAGACATGACTATTCAATAAAATAATATCAGTGGCCATATCCGGCAAATTCAAAATGTATCTTTGCTTATAAATATAGTTACACAATGTTTTTATGCATATCTGCAATGATGTGGAGTTCAAAATACAATATTTTATATCTATAAAAACCTCATATTCACCTTTCCTAACTATCATTTGTGAATAATTTGCTTGAAATATTTAAGTAAGTGTTGCTAGTAGATATAACAAGCTATTGCTCATGTAAGTATTGTTATCATGAAAAATATCTAGATTTTATAGGAAATACAACTTTTGCCTGTCCTTGACTCGAGGCTGATTAATTTTGGAATCACGTCTCTGGGTGTGTGTGTGTATGCGAGAGAGAATTTTCTACCGCAAAACTGCTGAAACTTTTATCAAGAAACTTTAAACATATGATATATAGGTATATAGCTCGTATCTAATCTGTTCCGCAATACGTCTACAAACCCTCTACAACCTAAACTTAGGTTAAAAGATTCATAATTTTATCTTGAACAATTTAGGCTGTAGAGCACAAGCAAATGCGCGCGCGAAACAACATTCCAAATATAGTCAGACTCGATTCAGAAGTCAATTACAACATTTCCGTTAATATCTCCAAATCTATTTTCTTTCATGATTACAATACTTACTAATTTCTTCGCACAATAAAGTAAAAATTAGCTATTTATGAGCGATCAATATAAATTCATACATTTTAGTAAATACTTTGGATATATGTATTTATGTTGGCTGTATAATATTTTGGAAATAATGTGGTGTGCTATGAATATATTCATGGCGTTCATCATATTACAAGAAATTAATTTTATTTGCAGGTAATTCATAATTAAAATGAATAAATTTCTTATTTGTTTTGTGGTCTACTACATTGCATATCTTAAAGTAATACCAGCAGTAGCATCTCTACATAATTCAACAGCTAATGTATCAAAAGGGTTTCCAAGCCTAACCAATAACAATGAATTATTAGCACATAGTACCAAGAAAGATGTTAATAATACCCACACTGTAAAAAAAAATGGTGTAAATTTACAACAAAAATTGTTGGCTAATTTGTGACCAATAATAATTGTAGTAAACATACATATAAATGTAAATTTACATACCAAATATTTCATTCGGAAAATTCCCATTAGCATGTAATTTTACTGATTTACTGCTGAGAAAAATGTAAATATTTACATATTTGTTGTGTAAACTTTTACACAACAAAACTTAAATTTCCATATAAAATTGTAATTTAAATACTATTGATATTAAAAATACATTTTTAAAATGTAAAATTAAATTTTGATATGTAAAATTATGTTTTACAATGTAAAGTTTGAATTTTGAAATGTAATTTTTACATTTACAAGTTGTAAAATTTGCAATTGGAAATGTAACAATACTTATTATAATGTATATTATTACATTTGTAACCGTAAAATTAAGATCTAGAAAGGTAAAAATACATATTAAAATGTTTATTTTTCTTTTATAACCGTAAAAATTAAAGCTAGAAATGTAAAAATACACATGGTATTACATTTCATAATGTAACTTTACAATTTGTTTGAAATATTATTTCATTGCGAATTTATGTTTGTAATACTGGAATAAAATAAAAACATATTTAAATATTTGATTAAACTTTTTATTTATAAAAGTAAAAAACACAAAATCTATAATGATTTAGAACGATATATAACAAAGACAAAATTAATAATAATATAGAAAGAGAAGTAAAAATCAGAAAATAAATAATAATATAAAAAGAGAAATCAACTACTTTATTTAGGTAAACTTTTTTGGATCGACTTCCTGTTTCTGGGTAAATCTTTAATAAATACCTCTGGAAGACTTCCATAACACAGCAAAACTGTTTTGGATACTCCATATTTAAATTAAAATCTAGTGCGAAAGTAGTCTGCAGGGCATCTAAGAAGTTGTTAGTTCCTTTGTTTATGATTTTATTTTCAATAATGGTGTAATAAATCATGTTGTTGGAATTCGAATCTGTAAAAAATAAATGTAAATAATATTCCACTATTGGCTAACTGACAGAAAAATAAAAAAATTATTATATTTGCAAAGATATATTAAATAACCTTTTATCATGGCAATGGATGGCGCTGCAATTTCGGCTGTAATGTCACTTAGCGGTGTTCCTAGCTAAAAAATAACGGTAAATATATAAGTTAAAGTATAACGCTTATACTAATGTGCATACACACCTCAAATTTCTTAATGAAATTATTTATGTCCTCGTTAAAATATTTAGCAATATAAGTAATTGTTTTGAGACACATGGCATCATCGGTATCATGTTCAATAACAACATTTACTCCTTTTGATTTTAGAAATAATATAATTTTTTTTGCTTTACTCGTGAGAGTTTCAGTCAATAATTTTACATCATGACCCATTATTTTCTCATAGTGCCACTTTATTACATTTTGCTCTAATAAAATGGGCCAATCATTTTGAATATCAATTAAAGTAGGTGGCATCGGATTATTTAAATACAATCTCTGTAGCGGTAGAGTATTGTTTAATAATGCATACATACATTCTTCAGTTTCCCATGATCCTTCCTTTAATTTATTTTTCATTTCTTGAAGATCTTCTGGAGAATTTTCTGTGTTTGGTTGCCAGTTTACACATCCGGCTCTTGAATTTGACATGATTTTCAGTTTTTTTGGTGGAATTTTTAAAGAACTTATTAATGAGTTTGTTTTGTGAGGTCTATTCAGATAATTATTTCGATCTTGAATTTTTGAAAATAGGGTGTGCGTTCCTATACCAATGATAATACCATCGTCGTCCATATCTTTAAATGCGGGATATTTATCGCATATTCGTTTTGATATTATTTTGATGGAATTGGAAGTAAGATATGTGCTAATTTCTCTCATTTGCCGAACCACAACGTGAACAATGTCTGTGAATGTTTGTTTACTTATAAGCCCGTTTTCACACTCTTTTAAAGTATTTGTGGAAAATTGTTCCCATGGTATATTCATCTGATACCATGTATTTACATTTGAACATATTGATGAAGGAGAATCAGACGTTGTTTCGGAGTCATCTGTATACAACGGCATGTCTTGTAGACCCAACGACGAAGACGATCTTGATAATATTGACTCAGTACTGTCTGAGTTAGTTTCCAAATTTTTAGGTATCCACTTTTCATCTTTCGCCAATAAAATTAGCGTTTCACTTTTTACTAACAAGACAACCTCGCTGCAGTCAACGGATTCGAGAACTAAGTATGTTCCATCAATTTCAAGTTTAGCTGATGCTGCATCGTAATAATGATAATTTAGTGTTTATATATCAGATAATTTATTTCATGCGAACCTTCTGTTATTAGTTTTTCATAAATATCATGGGATTCTTCCATAACCAAAAATGTTTTTTTCACTCTAGTATAGTTCCAAACTTTGAACAATAACTTCGACATTTTCTGAAACATGTCATGAATTATTACAAAATAGAGAACATCTACGGTGTATACTTAAAGACATACCTACTAAGTACTTTATAAAAAATCGAAAGGGGCTTGTTTGAAAGAAAATAAATTTGAAAATTTTGTTTTATAATGTAACACTAGTTCGTAACTGTTTAACTTATAGATGTTATTACAAATGTAGTTAAATTTATCATGATTATAAATCTCGTATAGTCCAATTTCGGAGTTCAGACCAATTTCATATCTTTCTCCCAAAATAAATGCATCAGAATAATCCTTATTAATTAAAATATATAAAATTTTACACAATACGAATGTACCAAATTCTGTTTTATTGCAACAAACAAAATTATTTCTTTTATACTTTGTGCCTTTGATAACAGCATTATCACTTATAAATTTTGGGTTACTAAAATTACAATGTGTTTGTATAAGATTATTTATATCTTTAGAATAATTATTTTCGTTGAACTCAACGGCACTGTCAGAAATAATTGTGTTACTGTAAAATATTCTTTCTGATAATAATAATGCTTGAAGCAATTGATGCTTTTCGCATAGCATTGATGAAACGTTTTTGAAACTTTGCGAATGTTTGACAATGTTTTTAAAGTATCGATGTATACTTTCATATCGTAACGTCCATAGGTGACGAAGAGGGCCAAATTTTAGAATTAGCTCTGGGTAGTGCATTATGTAATGATGTTTTGGTCTTAAATTATATTTTGCAAAATTTATTTTTCTGCAATCCATATATTCGTGTATTAGTGAACGTAGTTTTGCTACTTGTCCATTTGAAATCTTAACTGATAATAAAATACTACACATTTCTCTTAAAGTAAGAAGCATTTGCCAGACCGGGTCATTACATTCCAAAATTGTATCGTAAATTGCAAAAGGTATAATCTGTAACAGTCTCATATTTTCACTAGCAGTATCTACAATTTTTTTACCTCTTTTAATTACAGGCAATTTATTATAATATAATTCATTCTCAAATCGAATATTTTGTATCTTAGCGTTTAAATAATTAAATGTAAAATATTCCTTGTCTACTAAATTTTGTAGAATATACAGTAAATCGTATGGAACAATTCCTTCGTAAAGATCATGTGCAATACAAGTTGGAAGACCTGGATTACAGACGTGGAAATGATGTACTTTATTTAAACATGACGACTCATTTACTCCTTTATTAACAGAATTATTTTTGAATTCCAATACGTCATTTTCATATGTTTCGGCTGTTCTTAATATTTTAATAGAAATATTTCCTGCTTGTAATTCTTCTCGTGTTATATAACAGTATCTACAAAAATATTTACTTGTACTAAAATTTCCGAAAAATCCTCCGATCTGATGGCTGCCGAGATTGTCTCCTGTGACAGCAACTATCGTACCAAATATTGTTTCTGATCTAACATGTAACCCTTTTTCTTCTAATACTTTAATATCATTTAATATTACGTCAAAAATTGCGGAAAATCCAAAATATGTTACATGGTTTTCGTTACAAAGTGCAACTAATTGAATCTGGTCAACTTGAGATCTACAGTATGCAGGAAGGTTACCAATAGTCATATAAATTCCTAGCATTTTGTGTTTCTTTTTAGATGACCCTAATGGGTTGCAAATTTCAAACGCATCCTGAAATAAAATTATTCGAAGAACCGTTTTATTGTTCATTTCATTGGTAACAAAAAAGTTATTATTTTTATAAACTTCGCCATCTGTTATATCTTCAAAATAATTTATATTTGAATTAATTAATCTTCTCGAATCAACTGTCAATAAATGTATAATGTGTTCATTATTTAACAAACATTTAAGTGTGTCCAATATCGGTATATAAAAATATGTGCACAATTGATGTTTCTCATTTCTTCCTAAAGTTATACATGCGGGACTAACAAAATTCAATTTCCGTTTATAATATTCTTTCCTCATATAACTGGTTCGTAAAAAACCAGTTGCCGAATTGTGTGCGTTTTGAAAAAAATTTTTGTCATATAATTGTGAAACTGAATTAAAATTTTTTTTCTTTAATAAAGGAATAAAATTTATCAATTGCTATTATATTTAAATCTCTCAGTCCTTCAATTACAGTCTGTAATACAGAATCTGTTACAAAATGTTTGGCTTGAAGTTTCAAATACAATGAGCCCAGAGTCTTGCTGTACTGATCATCAAAGCTGTTAGTTTCTACTTCTAATAAATCAGTAGAATTTCTAGAATCAGAAATATTATCCAAATCGTACGTTATTTTACTGTAGTTTTGAAACGTAAGTTCATTTTGATTATCAATTTTAACCTTACAATGATGTTTTCGATAAAAATGTTTTTGGAACTGTGTTATAGTAGTAAATGCATTTTTTGCGCAGTTATCAAAAGGGCATAAAATTTCATTACTTGTCTTGTAATGATTACGTATGTGGCTGACAATATTTTTAGAAAGCATTTCTTGTGTACAATTCTGTATTTTACACTTTACTGCATTCACTTTATTATTATTTTTGTGTTTTCTAAAAAGATGCATTTTAAAATTTATATATTTTTGATATTTTTGAAAGCAATTAGGAAAAAGACAATGAAATTGACCTTTTGAGATATTTCTGTGTAAGTGCAAATGATAATTATATTGTTTTAAAGTTTTAAAATTTACGGTACACATGTTGCACTTTAACGGTAACATAGTATGAATGAAACTACAAAATTTAGAAATTATTATTTTTTTCCAAGCCAGGGGAGTAACTAGAGCAGCAGGACCTCAATCTTCGAGGATTGCAAAATCAGGTGATTGTCCTGGGGGCTACGATACTGTTGACTGCAAATAGTTTTCAAGTATAATCAACGCTTGCGCAATATTAAATAAATATGTAATTTTACCTTGTTTTAATGTAAAATTAAGGTCATTTTTAGCTCAATGTAATTATAAACAGAGATATGCAATGCAACGTATATATGCATTTTAATATTATTTAATAAATTAATTATACGCAAGCAGGTACATGATCGTTTAGTTAAGAATAATTGAAAGATTTGTCAGTGTCATTATGAATTAGTTACCATGATCTACAGTTATTTACAAAGCTATTCACAAATCATACTACGATTAACACAAAATAATATGTATTATGCTTACCTTAAAAAGTAGTTTCTTTTTAAATATTAACTTTCAATTCACAAAATTATATAAACGGATGACTCGAACTTGCTGGTCACTACAATTGCAATAAACTGTTAAAATGTTATGCAATATGTTGAGCGATTGTGTGCTAGAGATTACTAATACATATTGGGTGCGTTCAATGTGTTAATAATAATCTTATGATGTATGTAGAGCATCCAATCCCTTTACAAATGTCCAACGAACAAGTTCAATATTTCGCAAAATAATCACTAAAATAAAATACTGAGGCCCATTGAACGCAACCAGTATCAGTATTGTTAAAGAATACAGTGGTGAAATACCTACATTGTAACATACACATGTCTATATGAAACAAAATAAAATGATTATATAGTGTAATATCACATATTTATCATGAAATATAATAATTTTACATTACTTTAGGCAATTTTATTACATAACCATTGCCAATTTACTTTATAATAATTACATTCAAAGATGTAACAAAACAAAAATACAAATTGTTGTGTAAAATTACCTAATAAATCCCATTTAATAGTAATTTTACTGTATTGTATGTAAATTTATCAAATAATTATAGCAAATTTACAGCAAGCAAAGTAAATTTCGGTTAAAAATAAGTAACAAAATTAGTTAATACAAATTTTATGTAATTTTACATAATAAACAATAATTAAATGTAATTTTACATAATTTTATGTATTTTTACCACATAAATATACCAAATTTACACAAGAAAATTACTTTTATGCATATTTTACTGCATAAATGTGATTTTACATTAATTTATGTAATATTGTAAATTATTTACAGAATATTAGTAAATTTACATAAATTCGTAATATTTCTGATAATTACTGTAATAATTACAGAGAAAAGCATAGTAAAATTACATCAATTTTTTACAGTGCAGGAAACTTCAAATAATAATTTAACAGAAAGTTTACCAGATGAAGAAACAGAAAAAATAAATACTGTTTCAATACGAGCTAATAATGCGTTGGTATTATAAAATCTTTCTTCGTGATCAAAGAGATACTGCAATTATCATGGAGAATAAAGCCAAGAATAACATCTGGATTAAATGACTGCGTTCCAAACGAGGAGCTGGCTTAGTATTATTTGGATGTCTTGTTGCAATAGGAGCAAACGTAGCAAGTCACCAAATTAATAATTGCTTGGACAAAGAAGAATGCGAAAAAAAGATGATCCAACATTTAGCAGATACGTATCATCCTAGTTACGGATTTGGAGGTATGCCAACTTGGGATCTCAGAAATTAAAAAGATTAAATTACTATAAATAATAATTTATTGTATTTCTTTTGTAATTATTTATTTATTATTATTATTTATAATGTATTCCAATAATTAATAAAACTTAATATCAATATCCGTAATGGCTTGCGCTGAACTTACTTATTCAATTTTTGTATAGATCAAATCGTATTTATATTATTATTTTTAGTATTTGACTAACCTTTAAAATACTTTTTCAATAAATATATTGCTTACAATAAATATTAATTCTCAAATTCCAAATAATTTCAGACCATTTTGTTTTTCTGTAAAATAATTGACAGGCGCAGATGATACGATTTATGTAAAAATAAATAAAATTTCCAGGGATAAGAAAAAGAGTTGTAAATTAGGTTGTCTCTCGCTAAGCATTTTCCCCGTTCAAATCACAGAAAAACCGCATGAAATATTCTAGTTTTTTTATTCCACATACCGTTATTATTTTTGAATAAAGCATTTTGTTGTCTATGTAATACACAATGTATGTGTCTTTGGCAACAATTGGCCGAGGATTACTATTTATTTATATATTTAATAAATATAATTTTTAAAATTTTAAAATTTTAATGATTATATAAATTTAATAAATATATAATTTAATTAATAATAAAATGCTTGTAGATACTTATTGAGAAACTATTTTCAAATAAAACTAATTATACATATGTGATCTTAGTAAATATGAAACGCGAAGCAAATGTTAAAACGACATCTATAATTCGCAACTTTCTTTTGTTTTTACTTTCTTATACGAAGAATAAGTAAGTATTGTAATCATGAAAAATTTCGATCTCGAGATTTTAACGGAATTATACGTTTTGACCATCCCTGAATCGATTCCGACTATTTTTGGAATGACGTCCGTTAGTGTGTGCAAATGTGTGTGTGTATGCTCTCTACAGCCTAAACGATAGAAGGTAAAATTATGAAACTTTAAACTTAAGATTTGCATATAACCAGAAGTGCCTGCTGACTCTAGTCATTCTTTGCGGTTTTTTTCGCGTAGCTCTTGTTTAAATTTTTTTTCAAAAAGAGTACTGGTTTCATAATAATGGCTATAGAAATTTCTTATTATATATATTTTTACGTAAATCGTATCACCTGCGCCTGTAAATTGATTATCAAAAAAAAAATAGACATAAATAATTTGAAGTTTTATATTTTATATTTATTCTAAGAAATATATTTAGTATGAGTGATCCAAAGGTTAGAACAAATATTATAAATTTGAAAAATAATGAAACTACGATGTGGTCTAAACCAAATGCGTATAAGAAAGTTCGGTGCATGACACTGCAGATGTTTTAATAATTATCTGATGATTACACTAACTAATTAATTTTTGTTTATTACATATTGTTGCAAATATCGAATGTAAAATAAATATTTTAATTTTTGAGAAGAAAGTTCCTATTTATAAATGTGTTTATGAAACCGTTCTTATAAAGTAAAAAAATAATGATTATCTAAAACAATTAAATATAAATAAAATATAGTACAAAACAAATTACAAAAAAAAAAAATCGAAAATATTGTGTTTAAAGTTTCATAATTTTAGCTTCAACCGTTTAGGCTGAGGAGAACATATACACACACACAGACGGACGTCATTCCAAAAATAGTTGGAATCGATTCAGGGAAGGTCAAAACGTATATTTTCGTTGAAATCTCGAAATCGAAATTTTTCATGATTACAATACTTACTTATACTGCGTATAAGAAAGTAAAAATTTATATAATTTGCAGTTCGACATTTAATATTTATTTAGTTAGTAAAATATCTGCAGTGTCATGCACCGAACTTTATTATACGCTTTTGGGTTAAATCACATCTTATTTTCATTATTTTTCTAGTTTAAAATTTGTTCTAACCTTTGGAACACTTCACACTAAATATAAACAAAACCGACTTAAATAATTTGAAGTTTGACATATTGTATTTATTCTAAGAAATATATTTAGTGTAATAGTGTTCCAAAGGTTAGAACAAATATTATAAATTAGAAAAATAATGAAAGTTCGGTGCATGACACTGCAGATGTTTTTTACTTTCTTATACGCAGTATAAGTAAGTATTGTAATCATGAAACATTTAAATCTCGAGATTTTAACGGAAATAAACGTTTTGACCCTCCCTGAATCGACTCCAACTATTTTTGGAATGACGTCCGTCTATATGTGTGTGTGTGTGTGTGTGTGTGTATGTCAGCGCTCTACAGCCCAAACGGCTAAAGGGAAAATTATGAAATTTTAAACTTAAGATTTGCATGTGCCTGGCAAGAAAACCTCCTATTTTTTAAAAACAATTATCCGACCGGAAGTGCATGTTTACTCTAGTCATTTTTTGCAGTTTCTGCAATTACTCAAAAAAAGTTGCAGTGACAGAAATATGTTTAATTTATATAATCAATATTATTTGAATGCAATTGAATGAAATATATGTATTTATATTATTGTTCATTCAGTATTTTTTGGTAATTTAAAAACTTGCTCCGATTTTTCCAGCGTATTTTATTATTTTGCATTAAGAAATCTTTGAAGTACAAACAATTTTTCGATTCCGACTATTTTTGGAATGACGTCCCTTTGAGTGTGTGTGTGTGTATGTGAGCGCTCTACAGCCCAAACGACTAAAGGTAAAATTATGAAACTCTAAACTTAAGATTTGTATACGCCTGGCATGAAAACCTCCTACTTTTGAAAACAATATTCAAACCGGAAGTGCATGTTTACTCTAGTCATTTTTTGAGGTTTCTGCAATTACTCAAAAATGGTTGCACTAACAGAAATATTATTACATAGAGTATTGACGGTATTGACTGAGGTTTTTATAGTAATAAAATATTGTAGTTTGAACGCCACATCATTCCAGATATGTACAAAAACATTATGTAACTTCATTCATAAGCAGAGATACATTCTGAATTGCCTGATGTGGCCACTGATATTATTTTATTCAACAATAAAGTCTGCTGATATAAACTATACGATAGTTATTAATTTCACAACTGTATGTTTATTTCTGAAATTGCACTTCGATCAACACGTAGTCACTTAAAATTTGGTATATAAAAAAGCCTATTGAATCGAACAAGCACAGTTATTTCTGAACTACTATAAAAATTCTCCATTTACATCTAATTTCAATAAAATCTATTTTAAATTGAAAATGCGTAACATATTATTTTGTGTTGTGGTCGTATTGGTTGTTTCTCTATTCGATAAATCTAGTACTGTAGAAGCACATCCGAAACCAAATCTCAAAATCAAAGTAGGACCATGGTTCGACTTTGATTTGGGAGCTTTCAAGAAAACCAAAAGAGATATTCATGATGATTCGCAACAAAATATTACTACCATAGAAAAAGATCAACCAGAAGAGCAAGCATTGCAACAAGATTTACTAAACGAAAGCATTGTAGCATATCAGAAAGAACTACAAGAGATGTTTTCACAATTTCAAAGTGACTTCATTGATGGAGTTCGAATTGAAAATATGCACTGTCTTAAAATATCTTGTAAGCTAGTGGATAATCATATGATCTGTGAAAGTCAGTGTGAAATTGTTGCTCAATCATAAAACGTTTATGTTTTAAACATCCATTTGGAATATTTCCAAGATTAAACAACAATTATCTGTCCTAAGTTATATAATAGACTAATAATTTAATAAATTACCTTAACAAATCTGTTTTAATATAATTCTGATGAATATATGTTAATAAATGTAATATACTCTGCCACCCCATTTGATGGGATTAGGCGTGATGATACGTATGAATGTTACATCTTTCCAACAAAAATAAAAATATATTTATTTAACATTTATTATTAAAATTTTAAATTCCTGACAAATAAACAACCTCTTTTTGAAGAGAATATTCAAACTGGAAATGCATATTTACATTTTTTGCAATTTCTTAAAAACGATTGCACTTACAGCAAAAATAGTTCGAGATATGGCACAACGTTCGTCTGATATAATTTTTTTCGAAAAGTGTACTGTTTACAATAGTATAGCAATTGAAAATTTATTTATACGTCCGTACTGTTTTGAATGATTCGCCTGGGTACAATCTCCTGTGACGAATGAATTTATATCTTAAGAATTCCTCATAACTTTGATTGGTGCCTTATTAAGTTGTTCTTAATTTAGTTTTAAAATCGCTAAATTGTGCAGAGCCGTTGAATCTTGTACTGCTTCAATAAAATTATTCGAGGATGTGGTATTCAAATTAAAAAGTTGCCACCATTTAATCCCAAGTCTATGCAATCTAATGAATAGTATCGACATCCACACAGATGTATCCAGGTTTCGTTTCACAAGCGAGATGTAGTTGTTAGTATTCGTGTTCGAAATTATCGTTGGCGGCGCTAGTAGCATTAATAAAAATGCCTGGCGTAATGACCAATGTATTTGACAGTTGAGATAGAGGCTATGATTGGACACGCGAAAGCCAGCAAAGTAAAATATCCTTTAAAGTGAACTGATTATAAATGTTCTTTGCCAAAACGAATAACACCTGGAGTCAGAATCTTTTATTTTGTGTTCTTAAAAGTGTATTTTGATTGTAACTGTTATTTAAAATTTATTTGTGAGATATCCGAAGAATATACTTCGTAAGATTTGATAGATATTTTGTTCCTTCGATATTTATGAAAAAATGACAGCTGGCCATAAATGGTACAAACAGCTGATTGGTAAATTAATGTCCGGCGTAATGACCAATTTTTGTAGTACATTAGTTTCACCGCCAGAGAGCGAGTTGTTAATTTCGATCACGAATCTTGGATATTTCGTATTTCAAACAGTACAATCAAAATACACTTTTAAAGAACACAAAATAAAAGATTCTGACTCCAAGAGTGATTCGTTTTAGCAAAGAACGTTTGAAAATCAGTTCACTTTATACATATTTCACTTTGCTGGCTTTCGGGTGTCCAATCATAGCCTCTATCTCAACTGTCAAATACATTGGTCATTACGCCAGGCATTTTTACTTTCTTATACGCAGTATAAGTAAGTATTGTAATCATGAAAAATTTCGATGTCGAGATTTTAATGGAAATATACGTTTTGACCTTCCCTGAATCGATTCAAACTATTTTTGGAATGACGTCCGTCTGTGTGTGTGTGTGTGTATATATGAGCGCTCTACAGCCCAAACGGCTAAAGGGAAAATTATGAAATTTTAAACTTAAGATTTGTATGTGCCTGTCAAGAAAACCTCCTATT
Organism: Nebria salina; assembly: GCA_944039245.1. Classification (NCBI taxonomy): domain Eukaryota; kingdom Metazoa; phylum Arthropoda; class Insecta; order Coleoptera; family Carabidae; genus Nebria; species Nebria salina. The sequence goes on from OX063271.1 coordinate 8,577,608, forward strand.
TTTGAAAACAATATTCCGACCGGAAGTGCATGTTTATTCTAGTCATTTTTTGCAGTTTCTCAAAAATAGTTGTAGTTACAGATAATTTATTACAATAAAAATTGTAGATATCTGCATTTTGTACCACTTTTATTTGAATCTATCTTTCCCAAACGCTACCCGAAAAAAATAAAATGGCTCTTGAAATTTCTTCATATTATATTAATTTTTACATAAATCGTATCATCTGCGCCTGTTAATTGTTTAGCAAAATAGACTTAAATAATTTGAAGTTTGACGTTTAATATTTATTCTAAGAAATATATTTACTGTAAAAGTGATCTAAAGGTTAGAACAAATATTATAAATTAGAAAATTAATGTAACTACGATATGGTTTAATCCATATGCGTATAAGAAAGTTCGGTGCATGACAATGCAGATGTTTATTAACGCTACTAGCGCCGCCAACGATAATTTCGATCACGAATACTGCGTATAAGAAAGTAATAAAGGTTGAACTTGATTAAAACAGCTGCCTCATTCCCTTAGCAACAAGTTTTGTTAAAAAAAAATATCTGTCGTGTCTGACACTGAACTTTCTTATACGCATTTTGGTTAAATCGTAATTTAAAAAATTTCAAATTTTTTTTAAATCCAGGCCCCTCCGATTCTAGCTTTTGACACTTCTAATAGTGACTGGAAAGTTGTAGATGGCACCAGAGAGTAGGGGGAGTTAGAAGAAACATAGCCACCAATGGAGAGAGTTTATGGCAGTAATCTTTAAATTTTCTAAATGACGCACTAACTACGAGATGTCATGGTATTCGATAAAATAGTAAAAATTTGAAAGGATTAAATGTTAAATATATTTAATATATTTGCTTGCTATTTATCTAATCAAATTAAATTTCAGATGATTTTATACTGTATATTTAAAAAAAATTATTTATTTCTTTTTTAGTAAGTATATCGGAAACCATTTTGCATTGCATGATAGATAAATGAACTGTCATTCGTTTATTATTTACTTATATACCTATCTAACGTGTGTGTTTTTAATCGTTTTGAATTGGCATTGTGAGGTTGTTACTTTTGAGAAATCTTTTTTTGGCATGTAAGTATTAAATCACAAATAAATAGTAAAACTTTGAAATGAAGTCTTTAATAATTTGTTCGTAGTATGCCCTTCCAAAACGATACTGTTGTGTTCCTGTTCGCTTTGATAGAGAAGAACGGCTTGCAAGTTTTCCGAAAGTCAGAGCACTTGTCCATATATAGTTGTAAAAATTCAAGAATCCGCGGTTGCGCTCGATCCTACTTGCACATGTTTATGGAACCACTTATGTGGATGTAATTTATCAGGAATGTATCACTTTATTGTCTGGAGATTTCTATATGAATGATATACATATTATAAATATGCAGAGTGCTTATTTTTAAGTAATTTCTATTTTATTTTGTATACAATAAGTAAGTACTGTAATCGTGAAAAGTCATGGGTCATATGGTGCTCTTCAGGTAACTAATTGTTATTATAATGTCAAGATTCAGTTCAAATATCTGTTTTCCAATTCACTTAGAACTATAATGAATGGTAGTTTTGCCGAATTAATATTAATTTAATCATGATAAAAACTATTCATATTCGAGTGATGGACCAAATAAAAGCCGAATATTATTAATATTTAATAATAGAAATATATTTCTTATATTATTAGTATATAAATATGTGTATGTTATGTAAAATTTAATTTACTGAATTAGTAAAAATATTTGTATTGTTTAAATAATGTTTTTTATTTAGAGGTATCTTTGATACTTCTGCTTTTCGTGGAAACACGGAAAGTAAAAGTATACCTATCCTTGTCTACTTAAAAAAAAAACAGGCCCTCCGTGGTTTATGCGTAAACTTAACCATGAAGTAAAACTTTGTTGGAGGTATATAACATTAAGATCCATCTCCCCCTACTCTCTGGATGGCACTGACAATCAGTAGTGCTCGTCATGATGTTCATGGCCCAACCGGTACGAATATTTTAACGCGACAATAAATATAGTTGCATTATAGTTTTGTTATTTGTATTTCCAAAAATTTTGAAGGATAATATTTATTTATTTTAAATTGAATGACGCAATAACCATTTAACGTAAAATCAAATTAATATAACTTTTAAGTAAAAATATAAATTTTAGTGGTATTTGTAGTGGGAAATCAAAAAGCAATACACATAAAATTATTTCTTTTATATATTTCGTTTATGCAATGTTTTGCCAGTTTTTTTTATGTAATTTTCTTTTTGATCTGCATTTAAGAATACACAATTACGCTCTAAACGTACTTTTAGAAAAATAAAAATAATTTTAGACATTATTTTTAGTTTGTGCTCTTGGCACGGGAATCGCGATTTTTTTGAAGAAATTAAATCATTTAAAACCCGATCGCGGTACAACAATGGGGCATTTCAAATATGACGTAATGAAGCTAAAGAACCAAAAGAATAGGTCTAATTAGGTTATATTTTCGCTTTTCGGTAACTATTGGTTGTCACAGCCATCTACAATTTTCTAGTCAGCGAGCAAATCTCGTCAACAATAGAATTGTGGTAGAGTCGGACGGAACCTGTTTAAATCTAACGATCTAACCAAAATGCGTATAAGAAATTTATAGATATTTATTATTTTACTAATTTTTTTGGAATTGTCCCACACTGAACTTTTTTATACGAATTTTATTTAGATCATATCATATTTTTATTAGTCTATTTATAATATTTTACCAAATGTCAAAACATTTTTTCCCAAAATATATTGCTTACAATAATTATTAAATGCCAAATTAAAAATTATTTGAGCCTATTTTGTATTTTTGTTAAATGTAAAAATTAATATAATACGAAATTTTAATAGTCATTATTTTGAAACCGGTACTCTTTTTCAAACAAAAGTATGCGACATTTTTATGTAATTGCAGATACCGCAACAAATTATTTTCAAAAATAGGAGGTTTTCTCGAAGAGCATATACAAACTTTAGGTTTAAGGTTTTATTATTATACCTTAAACGTAGAGCACGCACACACAGACCAAAAATAGTCAGAATCGATTCAGGGAAGGTCATAAGGTACATTTCCGTTAAAATCTCGAGATCGAAATTTTTCATGATTACAATACTTATACTACGCAGTATAAGTATTGTAATCATGAAAAATTTCGAAGAAAGTAGAAAGATACCAATATTTTGCACAGCTTATTTGCATTTTTACTTTCTTATAAAATGTACGAACCAAATGTGTGAAATTCTAGTGCAAGACACTGCAATGTATTACAATATCGAACTATCTACATTTATATTTAAACAATAAAATTAAAATGTTACACATTTAATGTATCAGCTTTCCAATCAATAATCTGTCGATTACACCATACAAAAGTTCCCTTCATTGAGACATCTTGTGGCAATAATGCCAAATATAAGGGAGCATAGGCTCCTTGTTCAGTAGTCAAAACACCTTTGTGAATTGTCATGTCCGTATCGACATAACCAGGATGAACTGCATTCACGCTTATCCCTGGCCTTGAAGTATCTGCATCGAATAATCGTTGTTGAATAACGGTTAAAGCACTAACTCCAACTTTAGACACAACATACGCTGATTGTCCCCAACTGTCTTTAGAATCTTTGTTGTTTTGTGCAGACCTAAAATTAATTTTACTATAAAAAATATCACTATAAAGTAACACAAAAAATATTTTTAATTAAAATTATAATGAAAGTTATGAAACCTTCGTGCAACTTTTGTTTGAAATTTTTCATCAAAATGTTAATAATTACAAAAATTTTGCTATTGAAATGTTGAAATTCCTTATTTATGTTGCCATTGTTACCACTGTTAAACAGGCAAAGTAGCCTTGCACACCTAAAATTAACCTAACAATTGCTTTGGCCTTTTTTTAATAGAATATCCTAATCGCACAGAATCTATGATAATTTCAACCGACACAATCGCTGTGAACAAAATTTTTATTATAATATAATTATTTTAATTAAAATATAATGAATTATTATATAATAAATGATTATGATTGATTATTTGTGTTGCTTGTTCCAACCAGCACAATAACTGTGTATTAAATATTTATTATAATATAATTCTTTTAATTATAATATAATGAATTATTATATAATAAATTATGGAATTACATAAGAAAATTAGATGGAAAATTCGAATTTAAATAATACTTTACCTGACAAATTCTTTCATTAAACCAGTTAGCTCTGGTTCTGTTAAATCATCTTTTCCTAGTTTTGCTCGCAAATCAGCACAGGGAATCCTGGCTAAGCGACCAGCGGAACTTGATAGATTTACAACTTTAGCATGCGGCCTCAGCAAAGGAAATAATGTGTGACAAACACGTAATAAACCAAAGTAATTTACGCTAATTGTTTCTTCAGCCTGAACACTAAATGCTTCTGTTGCGTCAATCTAATTTTTAAAAATACTGTAATTTATTACATATTTTTATGGATATAGAAACAAAGTACCTGATACGAAATGGCGGCGTTATTTACTAGAATATCTATTCCACCGTACGTGTTTTTAATGTAATTTCTGAACCGATCAATGCTAGTTTGATTGTTAATATCAAGTTGATGAAATTTTGGGTGCAAACCTTGTTTTTCAAGTTCTTTCACTGCATTTTCACCTCTGGATACATCTCGAGCAGTTAAATAAACATGCCCAGAATATTGTGAGCACAATCCTTTAACAATTGCTAAACCAATTCCTTTGTTACTTCCGGTGACCTAAGATCAGGATATGAATTAATTATATTGTTAATCAAGTGCCTTGAATTTATTTTGTACAAATGTACACTTACGCACAGTGCTACAATTGAAATAGAATATAATAATTTAATATTATGTACTTACAACTGCAACTTTTATTGATGTCATTTTATTTAAAGAAAAATTTTCATGTGTACTGCTAACGGAATAATGGCATCGGTAACGCTGACGCTGACAAAATTACTATTATGTGTTTTGACATTGCTTTGAGGTTATAGATCAGAGGGTAGGGGAAGTTAGAAGAAATATAGCTACTATTGGACAGAGAGTTTTGTAAGGTTAGAGTTTATGAACAGAATTCTATGAATTGTCATGTTCGCCGCTGTTCTAGATGTCACGATAAAGAAAAAATTATAAAAACTTGAACGAATTAAATGTATATAAATTTAAAATATTTACTTGTTATTTTACTATTCAAATAAAAATTTAGGATGATTTTCTACTGTATGTTTTGGAAAAACAAATTATATATTTATAAGTACATTTATTGCAATCCATTTTGCATTGGCTTTTCATAATGTAACATTTTATTGTGCAATACATTACCTATACATACATGCAATTTTGTTTTTGTTCTTTATTAATTTGTCCTCTATTATTTATCGGAAGTTCTTTAGTATTTTATATTGTATTATTTATCTCTAACAAGTGTTTGTTTTTGAGCAATCCCTTTTTACTTTCTTATACGCAGTATAAGTAAGTATTGTAATCATGAAAAATTTCGATGTCGAGATTTTAACGGAAATATACGTTTTGAACTTCCCTGAATCGATTCCAACTATTTTTGGAATGACGTCCGTCTGTGTGTGTGTATGAGCGCTCTACAGCCCAAACAGCTAAAGGGAATATTATGAAATTTTAAACTTAAGATTTGTATGTGCCTGGCAAGAAAACCTCCTATTTTTGAAAACAATATTCCGATCGGAAGTGCATGTTTATTCTAGTCATTTTTTTGCAGTTTCTGCAATTACTCAAAAATAGTTGTAGTTACAGATAATTTATTACAACAAAAATTGTAGATATCTGCATTTTGAACCACTTTTATTTGAATTTTTCTTTTTTTTTCTTAAGGTAGATAGCGCGAGCGTTTAGATTTAAAATTTTGTTTCCAAAATTATCAAAAATTTTTTCTAACACATTGTTACATTGTTAGAATCAAGCGTTCGGCTTTCTCAAGGTTTTATTTGTTACTACAATGTTTATAGTATTGATTCTACGTAGATACACACAGTTAGAAACATTCAGTTTTATTCGACGTAGCATTTTGTATAATTTCTTCAATTTTACCATTAAAAGAGAATATATCTTCATTTTTTCTTAAAGAATTCATTAAATATATTTCTTAATTTCATAATTTCAAATAAAAGAAATAAATATTCCATCTGTAATATTGTCTTTATTATTTGCACCAAAAGCAAAGAACATTTGGCCCAGTCAAATTAGGGTTTCACCTCGGAATGAAACGAAATAAGCTGAAAATTATGCCATCTGTAATAGTATGCAAGAATATTGGCTTTATAATTTGCACCAAAAGCAAAAAAACATTCAGTTTTATACGATTTTGTAAAATTGCAATATTATAGTAATGTAATGTATCCAAATCAGTTTTTTTTTTCATGTTTTTTCATATTTCGTTTACGAAAATAACAAAATTATTTCTAAAACGCAATGTGGAGACATTGCTAAAATCAAGCGTCCGACTTTCGTACACTCCACGCTTCTCATTGATTCAGACAAGACAATTCGGCCTTTTCAAGATTGTATTTGCTACAACAAAGTTTATGGCGGTGACTGCACGTATATTCAAAACTTCATGATGACACTCCTAGCACCAACTCTTGGTACAAAAAACGAACTATATTGACGCGCCATGCGTAGTCCCATTTACATTGTCTATCTGTAAATGGTGGTTTGGTTGACTATTAATGTATTTTGTGGATTGATTTGCATATATGTTCAATTTATACCATAAATTACACCATAAATTAATCATTTCTAACAAATTGATTCACTCATTAAGATAACAATTTACAAAAATTCACTTGATGAGCTCAGACTTTATTTTTAAATTTAGTTTTTCCTAAAATAATGTTCGTCTCAAAATACCTGTTATAATATAAATATTGTTTTATGCAGTAGAATGAGAGAGTGAAATGCTAAATTACATTGAAATGTCGTACCTAGTACATACCATGGTTTGATTTTGTAAAAATATAAAAATGTCAACTATTCAGTTCTTTTATTTTTATCTACAACCTAACCAAATATTTATACTTACTTTAATAATATCATTAAAATGTGGTGTTGTAATTAGTTTTAGCAATAGTTAAATTTAAATCGTAACCCTTTTTAACACAATAATAATAAAACACTCTCTTTGTGCAACGAGACGTATCAATTTGTATTAGTTGCGAAAAAACTTATGATAAAACTAATAAAACTAAACTGGTTGATTGTTTTAAAAATGTTCGCCAGTTATACTTAATTTGATGAATGTTCCTTAATCTTCGCGAGTAAGGCATCACATGTTTTCTTAGCATCGCCCAGCAGCATGGAGGTGTTAGGTTTGTAGAAAATGGGATTATCGATAGCAGCATAACCCACACCCAGGGATCGTTTCATTACGATGACCTGTGCAGCTTTCCAAACTTCCTAGACAGGCATGCCAGCAATCGGTGAGTTCGGATCATCTTGGGCAGCACTATTTACTGTATCATTCGCGCCGATTACTAAAACGAGATCGGCGTCTTTGAAATCTTCATTAATTTCGTCCATTTCTAGGACATCGTCATAAGGAACTCCAGCTTCAGCTAACAGTACGTTTAACTGGCCAGGCATACGTCCTTCAAAAAAAAAAATAAATATTTGGTAATAAATAAACTGTATGTTAATTAAATATGTGTGTACATACCCGCCACTGGATGAATAGCAAAGCGCACATGCTTTTCTTTCTTCTTCAAAATGCTAACCATTTCGGCTAACGGGTATTGAGCTTTAGCAACGCATAAACCATAACCAGGTGTGATGATAATGTTCTGCGAGGATTTAATCATTTCAAAGACGTTATTAACGTCAACTTCTGTATGTACACCTGTAATTTCCATTGGTTTACCTCCACCAGTACTTGCAGTTCCATACCCTCCCAAAATAACGTTGACCAATGATCTATTCATAGCCTATACCAAAACTCATACAATCAGTCATGATACAACAAGTATTATTATTATTATTATTAGGTCGAAGCGGAAAAACTATTACTTTGCACATGATAAAGGACAAAATTGCCCCTGTTGACCCAATCAGGGCTCCAATGACAGTCATTAAATTGTTATTCAACATGAAGCCTTCGGCACACAGCGCCCAGCCAGAATAACTGTTCAAAACGGTGATGACCACCGGCATATCAGCACCTCCAATTGCGGTTGTAAGTGTTATTCCCATTGCTGTGGATAGTGCAGCTGTAGTTCCCAAACAAGCGAGACCTCCAGTCATACTTGGGACTAAATAAAAAGTTCCCATTGCCAGCACATTTGCGGTTAGCATTCCACCGTTTATATAATTTCGTCCGGGTAACAGTACTGGATTTGATTTAAGCAGACCCTGGAGTTTGCCGTAAGCAATCAAAGAACCACTGGGAAAAACATTTTTATTTTAAATCGATAATTATATTAAAAATAAATAATAATAACATACCTGAATGTAACTCCGCCAATAAAAGTTCCAAGGAAGAGGGCAGTTTTGGTAACTGTAGCGGCGGGATCAGTCGCGAAATGTGCAAACTCATTTATATAGGTTGCAACACATGTTAGCGCAGCTGCCAAGCCAACCAAACTGTGGAAAGCAGCAACCAGTTGTGGTAAATCCGTGATCTGGATGCGTTTGGCGATAACTGTACCAAGTGCGCCACCAAGACCCATAGATGCAAACATTTGAGTAAGAACGCTCATATCAGGACCAAGATGTCCCAGGGTAGCAACGATACCACCTCCCACGCCAATCTAAAATCAAATTTATTACTGATCCGGTAAAATAAATCAAAGAAAGACACCATTCTACCATTCCCAAATTATTGCCCATTTTTGCGGTGGTTTGTGAAGCCAAGCCGGCTAGGCCACCAACACAACATAATGCAGCTGCCAAATAAGCAGCTTGGTGGATTTCTGTACTACCAAGGAATGTTGCCAAACCATATATGCGGACAAATGTGCCGGCTGGAATACCATATAGTTTAGTATACTCAGGTGGATCTGTCGGTCTAAGTAGATAGATAGGTAGATAAATAAATAGTAGTTAGTAGTATATCTTATGGATTGGTGTCTCTTGGAATCTCTTTTTATTTACCGTTTGAACATATCTAGCATCCGCTTCGTAACTACGAACCCTCCAAAGACGTTTATGAACGATATAAAGGCTGCCGGTGCAGCCAGTGTCTGAAAATAATTATAGTTGCACTACTAGACACAAGCAATGATCATCGGTAAATTATCTCAACTTGATTTGTAGGTAATACCCCTCCGCCCATAAGTACTAGCCCTCCTACTGCTGTGATGCCTGAGATGGCATTAGTCACTGACATAAGTGGGGAATGTAAAGCTGGAGATACTCCCCAAACGGTATGATACCCAACGATTCCGGACAAACTCAACGTTGTTAACATACCAGTGAATGTGGGGTTTGGTGAAATAATACCAAAGCTCAATAATGTGCCAATACCTGACATACACACACACACACACACACACACACACACACACACACACACACACACATTCTGTTAGTTGTTTTAGTTTCTGTAAAAAGTATTAACATACCAGCACTGAGAGCTAATGTATCATTGAGAGTTGTCTTGTATGGATCGACTGCAACCAACGCTTTGACGACGGCTTTCGGATTAACAACTGGAGGTGTTCCGGCAGGAGTTTTGGGTTTTGGTGGCGGCCACATCATTTGTCCTTCATGTAGCACACAACAACCACGGACTACTTCATCATTTAGGTTGATATGGAAGTGATCCTTTTCTCCTATTGGGTCGTTTTAGAGATTAGAATTTCGGATGTTCGTGTCAAGAAATTAAAGAAAGAACGGTAAGAAGAGAAACGTAGATAGGTATGTATTATGTGCATACATACCCATAATAGAGAACAAAAATTTCGATATATTGTTCGCGTATAACGTTGAGCTCTGAGTCGGCAGAAGACTTGGAAAATCTGTAATTCCTACATGAATTACAACCTTGAAGGTGTAAATTTTGCCAGGTTTTGTTGTTTCAATATTGCCACCAGTTTCCGCGGCCAAATCAACAACCACACTACCAGGTTTCATTTGAGCTATGTGGTCCTAGAATTCAAGAAACACCTTAACATTGATTGAACATTGGTTGTTGTTGTACTTGGAATTAGTCTCACTTTGAGTATAAGCAATGGCGCTTTCTTGCCTGGAATAAGAGCAGTCGTGATAATAATATCGACTTCTCGACACTGTTTCTTAAATAATGCATGTTCAGCATCAATGAACTCAGCAGACATTTCTCTGCTATACCCAGCAGAAGTTCCACCTTCTTCCTGTAATGCGGACCGTTTAATTAAATTTGATCATAAAATCAATAACACTTACGCGGGCGAGGTCATACTTTGATATTAATTGTGAGGAATTCCGCTCCAAGAGATTCAACTTGTTCTTGAACCGCTGACCGAGTATCGAACGCCCTGACAATCGCGCCCATATTTTTCGCTTGTGCTATTGCTGCTAACCCAGCGACACCACCGCATACAACAAAGATTTTGGCTGGGGGCACTTTACCAGCGGCTGTTATTTGGCCTAATGGATGAAAATTAGTGATTAGTTAGTCAAATGAAGCATATAGGTACGTACATACATCCTATCCATGTATGTATGTATGTTACATACCCGGGAAGAATCTGGGGAAGTGGCTTGCTGCTTCGATTACAGCTCTGTAACCAGATACGTTTGCCATTGAACTTAGAACATCAAATACTTGAGCTCGCGATATTCTAGGAATACAATCCATGGCTTTAAAAAAATGTTTGTTAAAAAAGCACAACAACAATAGATGACTAAAAAAAGAATGTTGATGTATGATGTTATTCTTACCAAATGCATTAATCTTTTTCTTGGCCATGTTATCGATTAATGCCTTATTCTGCGCTGGATACAGGAATGATAGAATTGTACTTTTGTCTTTAATATTATTTACTTCATCGTCCATCGGTTGGCGAATTTTTAACACGATATCTGCAATCATTAAGGAATTAAAAGGGAATCTCGATGTTGTTGTTGTTGTTAGTGTTACTTACCCGAATTAAATGCAGATTGTGTATTGCCTATGTTGGCTCCAATTTTCGTATATTCGTCATCTCTAAATTTCGAAACTAAGCCTGCGCTTGCTTCTACATTTACTGTAAAGCCTTTCTTGACAAAGGCGGCTGCTACTCTCGGAGTAATAGCGACCCTTTTTTCGTGAGCCCATTTTTCTTTCGGAACACCAATTGAAAGTTGCTTGTAAGGTATGCCTTTCACTGGTGCTGCTGCTGCTGCTGCCGGTGTTACTGTTCTATTTGTTTGTGTCTGGCCTAATCTTCGCGTGACATGCGTTGACACCCATCGCGTATTAACACATTTAAGTTTAGCTATCAAATTTACACTATGCCCTAGATAAAGTCCATATTTTGATATACAGCACAAATGGAGCACTAATTGTGCCATTTTTTGCTATGAAATGTTATTGCACTACGCATCACTATAATATTTTGAGAATCCTGAAAAATAATACATTACATTACATTACATCAACTTCTCAATTCATATATGCAATACTTAATTCCTAATCTAATTAAAAATAATTTGTTTTCTTATTTGCTTACGGTTTCTTTCTTTTATGATTGTTGATAATATGCCGCACAGTATAAATAATAATAAATATGTTGAGTTTAAAGAGTCACATGTACATGTGTGATGAGAACCACGTCCGGTACTCTCACCAGTACCTTTTTTTTTATTTTTTTACTCTATTTTACATTTTTATTCTTTTAGTACAACTTTGTACAACCTCGCTGGATCTTAACCCACACTAGCTAGGAAACAGCAACAGTCGATAGCAATAAAAGAACAACACTGGAATATAATTGCGTTGCTGGGTTGTTACACCCACGGAATACTGGTTTATCGAAAATTCCACAAATCCATCTTCGCCAATGTGCCTTATTTGTCGAAAAACATTTTCAAATGAAGTGATGATGCGATGAAACCTTCTAGGCTACAAGACCTGGAAAAGAAGTAGGTACATACATGACGGACTTCGAACTTCGTAAAATATCTCATTGCTAATTCCTAAAACCGGAAAACCACACACTATTGGGGAAGATTTAATTTTACCGGCACTAAAAGAAGTAATAACTGCTGTGCTTCATAAACCAGCATATTACTTATTCATACATACATGATACATAGATATGTACATACATATTTTCCGAAAAATTCCTTTGACCAATAGTTCTGTGCAAGCAAAGGCGAATTGATGAGATGGCTGAAAACATTGAAGAATCGCAACACAATGGTGTTGTGCAATCATCTGCAGACTTGCCAATTTTCAATTCAGTTCACCAACTAATGCATAAAGCATTATTGTTGTCATATGTACATACATAAATCGTGAGGTTTTTAATTAAACACTGGAAAAGGAAATTCCTTTGATTATTATGTCAGCTGCTTCCCGATGTCGCCGGAGCGGCTATGATAGGGCGTCACATGGCGTACTTAAAAAATAAAGTTTCAGACGTGCATTAAGTCATTCATCGCCAGCATTTGGTTGCGAGTGAACATGCAGGCGTTCACATCAGAGCAGTTAATACGTAGAATCAGAAGGACTAAATCACTAGATGACAGATTATTTAGTCAGAATTGCGAAATTCAATCCCGCAACTGTATTAACCCTGGATTATGGTCGATTGTTCAACGATTTCTGATAGCATTAAGAGAAATCGGCTACATGTTACTGTGACTTAAGGTTGTTTTTATGTAAATTTGTGCCTGGTATTAACAAACTCGTTCATAACAATACTTCTAATTGCTCTCATTGAAAAATAGGATATGGGCCAAATCCTATCTTTCCTATCCGTCCTATTCGTCATATGGCACGTTTAATAATAATAATATTTGCAAAAGCTGCTTTTCAGTTGTGCAACAGATGGTAAGTTAAAACATTTTTGGGGGGCTCTAGAACATTTTTTATTCTCAAAGTGGGCGGTGGGCGAAATAAGTTTGAGAACCTGATGTCCATTTATCATTACCATTACACACTGTCCCACATTCTTTTATTTCGAACCTTACCTTGCATATCATGCAATTTCATACGCAATTTATGTATGTATGTATGTATGTTACACCTCACTCAACAAACGAATGGTCCTGTAGTCACTCAAATTACCTTTCCCTCTTCATCATTCGGAACTACGCCATTTTTCAAAAAGAAAAGATAAACCAATCGAATAATTCGTAAGCCCTACTTTAAAATTGGCCTATTTTCTTCTTAATTAACCCAAGTATGTATTATAAAGTTATAAAATGAATTAAATAAAGATTTCGAAAATTCATATCATACTATAAATATATTTTTGAATAATTAACAGTAATTGTAAATAATTGCGATATTTTTTCTTTCTCTCTCTGCATGCATGTCTGTAAATTCAAGATGAATGTATAAAATGTTGATAGAATTACAATGTAATATTATCTCAAATTATCAACAATAAGCCTTCCGTTCTCCTTCCGTTTTCACAATAAATACATATACAAATGTTTTAATGTATGAACTTTAATAACTTGCAGAATAACCAATAAATAATACATAGGTACTACAATTTCATATACATATTATTCACAATAAAATTAAGATTTATGAAAAAAGATATTGAAAAACTGCTATACACACATACATACATACATACATAAATACATATGTTAGAACGTATCCTGGGGGGAGGCGAGGAAGTGTTTCATGATGACTACATTATGTTTTTAAAAGGCTCTTTAGTTTAGATTTTCGTGTTTATCGAATTTTTATATTTAAAATTTGTCGGAATTATTCGTTACTAAATTTGGAAGTAAAGGAGCAGATAGTTTTTTTTTTAATAAACTTGTACTGGTATTTGCCTATCTTTGTAGTACATATACATAAAATAATAAAGAATATCAAAACAAAACTAAATATGTATGTATGTATGTATGTTACCTCTTGTATCGTAAGCAAATGTGACATCATCTGAATATTGAGCTGTGATTGGCTTGTTGGTAGATTTTCACTTGATCGTAATCGGTTAAGTTGTTTGGAATGGAATGACTTTAGGCAACTCCAGCTTTTCAGGATACTGTAAACTGTCCTTAGTACCTTATTAGCCAACAGAATTTGTTCAATGCGGTCTCAGCGCCGTTTTTAACGATTACCGAATTCCACTCATAATTTTGAGATGATGAACTCTTGTAGAAAAGTACAAGAACTGCCATCAAAGAAATAAACATAACATTTTTACTCAAGTAAGTAATTGAAAGATCCACCACATCCTACATACAGTGAGCGCAATAAGTATTCGTACAGTTAGAATTTTCACAAAGAAACTACTTTTACAGGAAAACAATTGAAGGTAAGTAAAATATAAAAATATGTAGAGTATCATGGATAAACACATTCAATATTTATACATAAATTAATCAACAAAAATTAAATTATAGTGCCAATAAAAAATAAAAACCGATGACACACGTCAAATTAGCGCGCAAAAAGTATGCGTACACGTTAGTTTTTTTGTTTCAGCATTAGTAATTTTATAGACTTTCGCCGAATGGCAATAATAACAATAACATGGGACCTTCCCCGAACATATTATATGAAATTTTCCAAAAAACCAATATCATTTACCAATTATCTGTGCAATATAAGAAGTAAAAGCAAAGAAACTAGTTAAACTGAAAGAATATTTATTATTTCATTGCATAATTAGTGCATTTCATTGAGAAAGATTTCGAGTATCATACATAGACCACATTATACAGTGTAAAATAGAATTAATAGCTTTCGTGAAACTAAAACATCGAAAAATAAAGCCAGAAGTGGAAAACTGTAAGGAAAATTAAAGAAATTCCATAAATTATTGCACCAAAATTTACGGAAGAACAGTAAATTACCACTGAAATATATTTGTGTCAGTGTAATATCCGAAATGTACTACGATATATTGAGTATCATGGTCGATCTGCTCGAAGAAAATATTGAGATTACGAAGTTAATTGAAAGAAGCGATTGACGTGTGTTAAAGACTTCATAAAATGACAATCGAGCTCTAGTATAAAGTTATATATCCTTATGACTCAAAAAAACAATAATTTTGGTTCGGACTTAGGGAGAAAAACACAAACAGAATTTGACAAAATAAGCTTACTTCGGTTAGTAAAACACGGTGGCGGAGATGTACTTGTATGGGAATGTATGAGTGTTGCTGGTATTGGAAAACTACACTCATTTCATGGAATTATGGATTATATAGTCTATATCATCATCATCATCATCTTAAAAGAATATTGCATTCTTAGCATGGAGAAAATGGGAGCCAAGAGAAATGTCATATTCATGCAAAACATAGCGCTTGGTACTCCAGATTGTGTATCCTTTTTAATACACCAAGCTATCGAAAATGCCTTCCGAATCATCAGGCATTAATAAAAATGAGCATTTATAGACTTAAGATGAAAAAGAAATAAGAAAACGGCTAATTTCTAATAAAAACTATTTGAAAATTGAGCACCATGTAGAATGGGATAGCATTTCAATCATTTTTAAGGTATTTGGTAAATTTAATACCAAACAGACTCCTAACTATTGTTAGAGCCAATAGATATCCAAAAAAATATATAGGTTATATGTGTAAAATTGAAAATATTATAACAATTTGTTACATGTACGAATACTTTTTGCGCGTTCATTTTGATAGTGATATTGGTTTGTAATTTTTATTTCCACATTCATATTATTTTTAATGAATCGTTTTGTTAAATTAACTAGTCAAATTATAAAATAGAAATAGTTAGTTTATCGAATGATGATTTGTTATTTTAACAAAAACAGTACGTAAATTAACTATTTAGTTTAGATGATTAAACTAAAAATAACAGAAAATTTATCTATTTAAAATAGATACAAAATCCTTTTAAATATTTAAATTATCTAATGTTATTAGATACTTTAAATAATTGGAATATATTAATCGACTAATAATGTTAGATATTTTCAATATAAATAAATATATGAATTATCTAATTATATTGGTTCATAAAATAATCTAAAACATATAAATTTAGTAAAAAAATTTATTTAAATTATAAAAAATTACATAATAGTTACATATACTGTTACAAAAATGGTGGTTTTACTTAATTATATGTGCACAATAATTAATTTTTTTACAACATCTGGAACGAAACCTTACAAATGCATCTGACGAGGTTCGTTCGGATTTCTAATAGAAATTGGAAGGGACTCAACCCAGCTTTGAACTGTATTTACTTCTCTTGTGGCTAATGGTGTTTCAAAACCCTAAAATGGATTAGTTTCATTAATTATTAACATACATAAATATATAAAAACGTGTCAGAATCCTTTATTTTGACAAACATTCTTAGGTTATATTTTATCACAAAATCAACTTTAACTTACCTTTGAAATCAGGTATCAGGGCATCTAACTTCCATAGAATAAGAAGTCGTTCCCACTCACTAATGCCTTGACCCTCACTCATTATGTTCAAAATATGTTTGGTGCACAGACAACGCGAATATGATACATATGTATGTATGTTGCACAACATTATTCCGTTGAAGATTACTAAACTACGCAGTTAAACAAGCAACGTATTCAAATTGATCTAATTCTTTAGATATATTATCTATTTGCATTAGTTAAAACCCCCAATAATATTCTCCTATTCCATTATTATCTTTATCAGTTCCATATATTTTAAATAGACGAATCATCAATAACTATAGATGAATCATCAAATTTTCAGTATTTGAAACAACTATATATATATTAGCTGAAAGTCCATTTTAATTTGTTCTCAGAAACATATATTTTAAGTAGTTAAAACATCTATATTTTTAGTTGCACAGCAAAAACGAACATTAGATAATTGATCTATTTTGTAGAATAGCCAACTAAAGTTTTAAATGCTCTAATTTTTTAGGGAAAACAGCTAATGTATTAGGTCAAATAACTATTGTTTTATTTGAACGACCTATATTTTTAACTAAAAATATCATATATTCTTCATTAGATAATTCATCTATTCAACTTTAGTTGTTCTAACTAATATTATAGATATTTTAGCTAATGTAAAAACAACTAATTGCAATTAGTCAAATTCTCTAAAGTTTTTCTTTCTGTGTATCTAACTGAAACTGAAAAGATAGAATCTACACCAATCTACAAATAATTTTCTTCACTTGACGACGATCAATAGGTAGTACGTACATATGTATGTACATTACTTATATATTTATATTATGTTTTGATCTCAAATAATTGCAATATCAGAAAAAATCAGACATAACGGTTAATATGTATAATCAAATGGGAAATCATTAGTGGTAGGTAGAAAACCCGTATTTCGTCCCTGTATTCGGGCATACCCCGTAGGCTCGTAACAATAGATACATACATACATACATACATAATATTCTTCACATCTTTATAATCTTACGCCATCCATTCAACTCTATCCATACACACTTCTTTCGCTTCATTCAAACTCATTAAATTATTTATACATTGAATGATTGTGGTGAATTCATTTGGAATGAATCAGATGTAAGAGTGAGATGGTGTGAATGTTTCGGAAGTTTATGCGTTATGATTGTAGTAATGCATCAGATGTTTACGGCTGTTGATTAGTGAAGAAGATGTGTAAGTGACAAATGGTAGGTACATATGTATGTACCTATAACTGTGGAAATGTTCAGATTTGGGAGTGCACATGTGTTCGATTGGTTAGTAAAAATGCTTAACTATTGTTTGAACATTTGTGTAGTTCCAAATGATTGGCAGTGTGCTATGATTGTTCACCTTTACAAAGGGTAAGGTAGTTCGAGTGACTATACACATTATAATATATGTAGGTATAGAATACTGAATGAATATCTTAAATTAAAACACGAAAAATTTTTTCTTTCACCATTCACACACATCAAACGATGAACGTCAACCGGTGAAAGTGGATTTATTTCAAACTTTAAAAAATATTTTACCTAATTTTGTTTGAACGGTTCTCATAGTATAAGGCCCCACACACAACACACACACACACACACACATACATACACAACAAT
Source organism: Nebria salina (assembly GCA_944039245.1). Taxonomy (NCBI): domain Eukaryota; kingdom Metazoa; phylum Arthropoda; class Insecta; order Coleoptera; family Carabidae; genus Nebria; species Nebria salina. Next base: position 8,595,823 of record OX063271.1, read on the forward strand.
ATCACACTGAACTACGCTACTGCCGTGCGTTGTAGCAATAGATTCTCAAGGTAAGAAGTGCTAGCTATTGATCACGGTTGCACTTAACTTTTTGCCACCTATGCGTTCGAGCGGACTGAGGCGTTTACCTTAAAATACGGATTTTGCATAATTGGAAACTATAGCTGAATTTCGACTGAAAAAGCAGTTTTTAATCACGGTCGCATGATCAAGTCATTCTTAATCACGGTTGCATGAAATTCACACAATGCAACACACCTGCTCACCACCCTTGCGTTACATAGATACAAACTTTGCCGTCTACTATTGTTTCAACACAACATACCACCAGTCTGTAAATTGTATTGTTATTATTATTTTTTACTTTCTTATACGCAGTATAAGTAAGTATTGTAATCATGAAAAATTTTGATCTCGAGATTTTAACGGAAATATATCTTTTGACCTTTCCTGAATTGAGTCTGACTATTTTTGAGATGAAGTCTGTCTGTGTGTGTGTGTGTGTATGTGTGTGAGTCTGTCTGTGTGTATGTGTGCGCTCTACAGCCTAAACGGTAAAAGATACAGTTACGAAACTTCAAACGTAAGATTAGTATGTGCCTGACAAGAAAACCTCCTATTTTGAAAAGAATATTCAAACAGGAAGTGCATGTTTACTCTAGTTTATTTATATCTAGATGCACATTTCGGTGACCAAGTCACCATCTTCAGTAGTACAATAATTACATGAAAAATCTTTCTTATTTATATATTTTTACATCTAGTGGTGTGGGTAAAGGTAACGGGGAATGGGATAGTTTCGAGAACAAACTACACATAGTAATAAACCAGAAGTGTAAAAACAAAACCATTAACATTAACAAAAAACTGTCCAAAATGCGACCACACACGGAGGCACACAACAATCTCAAACAACCAAACTTGATTTACAACAAATCCAACGAGACATTCACGGAAGAGGAAATAGAACTATTAAAAAAAGGTCTAAAACATAACATCCAACCGCCCAAGATACCAATGGAAGACATACTAGTAGACATAAAAAACGCAATCATGTACCAGACAGAAGAAAAGAAGATTTACATAAGAAAGGAAACAACAAACATCTTAAACCAACAAAAGAAAATCCTTTTAAGAAAATCAACAACATCCCCAGAATTTAACACAACAATAAGTTTAAGAAATAGAAACTGCCTTTACCTCAAAGCAGACAAAGGTAATGCCATAGTTATTTATGATCAATCAGATTATCATGACACGATCAAAACCATGTTAAAAAATGGACCATACATTAAACTAGATAAAGACCCAATCAAAAAATACATATCTTCAGTTAATAAAGTATTAGATAATTGCCCAAACCTAATTACAAACATATTAAAAAACAAACTAAAATTAAGCAATCCCAACATTTCTAAACTACATTGTCTCCCGAAAATACACAAACCAGGTAACCAATTTAGACCTATAGTCAACAACATCAACAGCCCGACCTACAATCTAGCTAAATGGCTTGTCACAGAACTAAATAACTTAGAAATACCCATGAATTCTGCCATAAAGAACTCGCAACATTTAATATCAAGCATATCAAAAACTAAAATAGAAAGCACCAGTAGACTTATTTCTTTTGACGTCACTGCCCTATTTCCAAGTATCCCCCTGGACATCACATTCGATTTCTTAAAAACAAACTTACTAAAAATTAATGTACCACAAAATTTGACGAACGAATACATCATCCTCATTAAAACTTGTATGGACCTAAATGCATTCAGTTTCCAGAATGAAATTTACAAACAAACTTTCGGCACCGCTATGGGTAATCCATTATCCCCCTACCTAGCAAATCTGTTTATGACATTCCTGGAAAATGAAATGAAAGAAAACATCCCGAATTTCCCAAAATTCTGGTATAGATACGTAGACGACATAATAGCCATCATTGATACTGATTTCAACATAAACGAATTCATAGAAAAGATCAACTCAATCATCCCATCAATAAAATTTACACATGAAATAGAAATCAATAATGAACTTCCATTTTTAGACCTTAAATTAATCCGTAAAAATGAACACATAGAATTCGACATCTATAGAAAATCAACACACACTAATAATTACATACACAACTCCTCGTACACCGCGACAAAAAACAAAACCTCCGCATTCATAAGCATGATACACCGACTCATTAATATCCCCCTCACCAAAAACAGATTTGAATCAGAACTCCGATATATAATAAATATAGCTGAACAAAACGGTTATAGAAAAACTTCCATCATAAAAATACTAAATAAAATGAAGAACAAAAAACTTCTTAATGATTCAACCACATTAACTAAACTAAATAAACCAAAACCTACAATTAGGTGCAGATTCACATACGACCACCGATTAAATTATAAATTCCAAGCACTTTTTCGAAAAATAGATGTCCAACTAATATTCGCCAATAAACACAATATTAAAACACTTACAAATAATCAAAAAATCAAAACACAAGACACCTCCCAATCAGGTATTTACAGCATTAAATGCTCAGATTGCAACAACAAATATATCGGACAAACTAAAAGACAAATTGGAACCAGATTCAAAGAACACATGTATCACCTAAAAAACAAAGATATATATAAATCAGCCATAGCACTCCATAGACATGAAACAGGTCACAATTTTGTTATAGATAACGTTAAATGTGTAAAGATATGTTACAGTAGAAAATTAGATATGCTAGAAGCTATATACATGCGAAAAAATCAGAATAACCTACTTAACAACGATCTGTCAGCCCTTGAAAACCCATTACTTAGTTTTATTAACACCCAATAGTACCATATAATCCCAAATTCCCAGAAAACCTAACAACCCCTCTTAAAACAAGAGACCTTTACCCAAACCACTAGATGTAAAAATATATAAATAAGAAAGAGATTTTTCATGTAATTATTGTACTACTGAAGATGGTGACTTGGTCACCGAAATGTGCATCTAGATATAAATAAACTAGTGAAGTAAAGATTTACAGTGTTCTAATTTTTATTCAGCTTTAACTCAAAAAACGGTAGTACTAACAGCAAAATTAGTAAGAATGAAAATAAAAGATATTAATATTACGCAAAACTTTTATTTGAAAAGTATTTTCAGAAAAGGTACCGGATACAACAAAAATTAGGTTATTTTCAAAATTACATTCCATACTTCTCACGTTTAGTGGCGGAGGTTAAGTCTTTATACTTGACCTCCGCCAGTAGTTGATCTACTCGCTACGGCATATCTGTCGCTGATCTACAGACAAGTATATACTGACGTATAACATAAGGCAGCGCTTAATATTATAGTGCTGCCTTCGCACTAAAGGTGGCTACTATAATGATGTCATACGCTATGCCACGACTAACTAAAATGTTAGTTTCCGTTTTATCTCGATAAGAAATCTGATCTTATATTGAATGGTTCGTGTATTGTTGCTGATTGTATCATTTGTATACAATTGCGGATATATTTAGCGGACGATATTTTTGTTATGTTTATCAAAATTTCAAATTTCCTTAAAATTAATATAAGATATCTGGGCATAAGTGTGTTAATATACTTTCGTATACGCTAATATAATTTCGTACACTCATTTTGGATAGATCGTTAGCATTTATAAGACATTTAAATTTTTCAAAAATTTTTTAATTATGATGACTAATTAAAATGCTTATAAGAAAGTTCAGTGACAGACACGTCAGCTTTTATTATTATGTACTCCACGGCAACAAGAAGCATGTCGATTTCATTAACGCAGATTTTCATATTTAATATTGTAATTTTCAATCAAGGTGTTAGTAGTAGTAGTAGTAGTAAAAGTAGTTAGTGTTGAATGCAAAGCGTTCGGAAATTTTAAATTATAATTTACTAAATGTTGGCAAATTTCGATCTTTCGATCTTTTATAATTACATACATTGAATTAATGAAAAGTATCGATTAAAAAAATATATATTATGATTACTAGTTTTCAAAAGTGATAATAATTTCGAAAAGTGGATTTATTGTCCATTTCTTTCTACAATTCTAATTCTTCAAGTTGTGCATTGTTGAATAATAAATTTAGGTAATTTTATATAATAAGACACTTTTCTACTCATACGTTTTCAGCTTTGCGTATTGATTCAGGATCTGCTTAAAAGTGGTAAGTTTGGAATTTTTGTTCAACACTAAGAGCCGTTTTACACTCCGAAAATTATTGCGAAAATTATTCTGAAACTTATGAAGAGAATTTTGGTGTAAAATTCAAAATCAGTACTGGCTTTACTCGAATGAAATATTCTGATATTATTGACACATTTACGTTAAGCTATTGTGGTTTTGAATAATATTATTAAATAACGAACAAAAATTCAAAGAAAATGAAAATTTGATTTAAAAAAACAAATTTAGTAAATAATATGATTTGTAAACATTTTCGGAATAATTTTCAGAGTAGGTACTATATGTGTAATACAGTAATTTTACTTTGAAAATTTATCCGAAAATTTTGGACTGTCAAAAATGTTGGAAATAATTATTTTCGCAATAAATCTCGTATGTACTACGTGTAAAACGGCTCTAACTCATAAATTATTTTACGAATATACATAATTTCATGCCAATTAGTTTGAAACTTTTGTAGAACATATTTTGTGATTTCATAAATAAACATGCATGTTTCATTTATACATAAAATATTGTAGTGTAGCACTAGTAATAAATCTCATAACTTATCTTACGTACAAAAATTTCAAAATTCACACACGTTGTATAGTTGGACCAGTCAATCCTTGTACGGCGGCTGTGGGGGACGCAACCAAGTGCCGTTCGGCATACATTCTTTGAATGCAAACCGCCGTGCATCCAATACAACAATAATTCTATTTACACAAAAATTCAGTTTGGTTTTCTTTGTTTGAGTTCAACTGAGCCAAGCTGAGTTTCTGTTAGTCAAGTTAGGTCAACGTCACTTCTACGTAACCGCCGACATAGCAGTATTCCAAACATGATACTCTCATGTTAAAACACTTGTAGAGACCATGTTTAACGATAAGAAAATACTATGTAATCATTCTGATTTAACAAATAGAAATATTATACTTTTAGTTAGTAGTAGAGATTTAACCTCTGTAATAGTCAGAACTATTTGAATGTACTTAAGAACAATAAAACATTTTTTTTATTACAATTATAAATGGAAATTGTATAACTGGCGCAGTCGGTAGGATTCTCAAACGAAATACATAGTGAAAAAAATTAAAAGTTTTAAAAAACAAAACTTTTATCGTTCGACAAAGTAAAGCATTGTGTTATTTTTGTTTCGTGTCTACGATTAATTGAGAATCGAACAAGAACTTCAAGTCCAAGAACAAGACATCGGGGATCTCACAATCTACGAGCGCACATCGTACGAAAACAAAAGACCACCAAGTCATCGTTCTCAATTCCTGCCACGCTGACCCGTCGGTAGATGCCAATGGACAAGTCGATCTTGATATTATTGCTGTAAGTACATATGTCCTTCAGAGATACGCGTCAAATAGAAACTGATACGGATTCAGATAAATCCTCTGACTCACCCCCATCTACCCCTACAATTGTTACTCCAATCAGTTCAGATTTAATTGCTCAAATCAGAAATTTAAATCTAGTCGAAATGGCAGTACCTACACTTAAAAAGGATTACTTAGAAATGATCCCAGATTTTTATGGAGACACTAAACTTCTTCCACGGTTCATTGAAATTTGTGAAAAGTTAGTGAATAAATTCTATAATATCACAGACACAAATGATTTTCAAAATGAATATCTTATGTCAAGCATTCTTGCAAAAATAAAAGGTCAAGCCGCGATTAATATAGCTAGTTGCACAATTACTCGATGGTTAGATATTAAAAATGCGCTACTCAATACGTACGCAGATAAAAGGGACTGTTATACCCTCAACATTGAAATGACAGAATTAAAACAAGGAAACGAAACCGCATTCGAATTCTATGACAAAATACAAGATTTATTAAATCTTCAAGCATCATATCTTAGTACACATATAAAAACTAGTGAAGCGACCATCCTTATTCAATATTTCAGAACATACGCGTTAAGAATATTATTGAGAGGTCTTAAAGAACCCTTAGGAACTTTTATGCGCACTAAGAACCCCACTGATCTAAGTACTGCACTTAACATGCTTACCAATGATTTCCAATTGGAAACTCAAACAAAGAAACATTCAAATTATAATAATATGAAACAGAGACAACCTCTTAATTATATAAATACGAAACCTTTTCAATATAAACCGAATACAACAAATTCTCAACTAACATATCGACCAAACTTATCTAACACCTTTAACAAAACCTCATCACCACAAACAAACAAAATTAACGTTTTTAACCCAAATCAAAATCGTCAATTTAACAAACCAACACCTATGAGTATTTGTACTAAACAAACATTTACACCCAAACCTGGACCATCATATACAAACACCACACCTCGTCCGCAACAATATGCGTATAGACAACAGCAATCTAAACCACCAAATTATATTTCCGAAGAACTTTTTAATACAGAAATTTACGACATACCCGATAACGAACAATATTCCGATGATACTAACGTTACAATTTGTGAAATAGACCAAATCCCGGAAGATTATGAAAAAATCGACTCTGATTCTTTTTTAGAGACAATAGCCTCGGAAACAGAATAGAAATTATGAATTTAACACATAACGAAAGTGAATTACCCTTTCTAATATTTCCAGAACACAATTTAAAAGCACTAATTGACACAGGTAGCACACGTTCGTTCATGAAACCCGAAATTGCAGAAAAGTATTTTAAAAACCAAATTAAGAAAGACCCATTTAAAATCACATCCGCACACGGAACATCCATTGAAAAATTTAGCATTTTTGTACCGTGCTCAAAATTATTTAAAAAACAAAATGTTATATTAAAATATCATTTATTCAACTTCCATAATCAATTCGATATTTTACTTGGCTTAGATAACTTAAAAATCCTAGAAGCAATAATAGATTTAACACGTGATAAAATTATCACCCCTTCATTAGACATTAAAATACACTACCATAAAATACAACCATATTCACATTACACCACAGTACCACCCAAAACTGAAAAATTATCAAAATTCTATGTGAAAAACATTAAAAATGGCGAAGCATTTATTCCAGAAACCCATATTAATAATCTAGTAATTCCCGAAGGATTAGCTAATGTTCAAAATCACGAAATTGTTTACCCACTTATCAACCCATACGATTATGAACAAATCATATGTTCAGTAAACCCTATACGTGGTCAACCCCTAAACAACTACGAAATAGACAGCGAAAATTTTAAAAACAAAACATTAACTTCGACATATCTCAAATTCGTACCGATCACATGAACAAGGAGGAAAAAATAGCTATAACTAAATTAATAAATCAATTCACTGATATTTTTCATTCAAAAGACAAGCCATTGTCTTTTACTAACGAAATTAAACACCATATTCGCACAAAAGATGAAATACCGATCTATAGCAAAACGTACCGATACCCCGAGATTCATAGAAAAGAAGTTCGAACACAGATCACAAAAATGCTAGACCAAAAAATTATTAGACCCTCTCATTCGCCCTGGTCATCCCCCGTTTGGATCGTACCAAAAAAACTAGACGCATCAGGCGAGAAAAAGTGGAGAATAGTAATAGACTATAGGAAATTAAACGAGAAAACAATAGACGATAAATATCCTATACCAAATATAAACAAACTATTAGACCAACTCGGTAGATGTCACTATTTTACTACTATCGACCTAGCATCCGGATTTCATCAAATTGAGATGAACAAAGACGATATCCCAAAAACTGCGTTTAATACAGAGAACGGTCATTACGAATTCTCGCGAATGCCATTCGGTCTTAAAAACGCGCCCGCAACATTTCAACGTGTTATGGATAATGTTTTAAAAGGATTACAAAACGAAATCTGTCTTGTTTACCTCGATGATGTCATCATATTTAGCACTAGTCTCCAAGAACACATAGACCGTTTAAAAAATGTATTTGATAGATTAAAAAAGGCAAATTTAAAAATTCAGCTCGATAAATCAGAGTTCCTTCGTAAAGAAGTTGCATATCTTGGCCATATCGTAACACCGGAAGGCGTAAAGCCTAACCCTGACAAAATTAAAGCCATAAAAAATTATCCTCTCCCGAAAACGACAAAACAAATCAAAGGATTTTTAGGACTATTAGGTTATTATAGAAAATTTATCAAAGACTTCGCGAAAATAACCAAACCAATGACTAAGTGTTTAAAGAAAAATTTTGACATAAAACCAAACGATCCTGATTACGTAAACTGTTTTAATATTTGTAAAAACCTTCTTATAAACGAACCAATATTACAATACCTTGACTTTTATCAACCCTTTAACTTAACAACAGACGCAAGCAACTTTGCAATTGGTGCCATATTATCGCAAGGAAAAATCGGATCCGATTTACCCATTGCCTACTCCAGCAGAACCTTAAATGATTCAGAACAAAACTATTCTACCATAGAAAAAGAGTTACTCGCAATAGTATGGGCAACCAAATACTTTAGGCCATACCTTTTCGGCAGAAAATTCAAAATTATAACAGACCACAAACCTTTGCAATGGTTATTCTCTCTTAAAGAACCAAATTCTAAATTAGTAAGATGGCGGCTCAAATTGGAAGAATTTGATTTTGAAATTGTATATAAAAAGGGTATTTTAAATAAAAACGCGGATGCACTTTCTCGAATTGAAATAAATGTTAATTCGACAGACCAAGGCACAGACAACTTCTTTAATTATATGCAAAATTTCAATGACACTTTCCGACCAGCAAACGAATCACAATCCATGATTGTTGAACCAGATAACTCACATAAATCAGACACAGATAACACTGTTCACTCAAATTCAGAAGACCCTATAATTGGAATACCTGTCAGTGAAACACCCGTAAATATAGGCAAAAATCAAATAATAATTATCGAAGTATTACATTCACCCTCAAAGCCAAATATCTCCAAATTACACGCTGATAAAGTAAGAATACACATTCAATTATCTCAAAATGAATTCGAAAAAGACGCCATTGAATTTATAAAGGAATATATTATACCGAAAGTAAAATATTATTTATACTTTGAACAACCAGTTTATGAAAAACTAAGTAACGTCTTACAAAGCCATTTTAAGAATTCCGAAATTAAATTTATTAAATGTACTAATAAACTGATAGACGTAGAAGCAGAAGACGAAATATTAAACACAATAAAAAACTACCACGAAGGAAAAACTAACCACCGTGGCACACGCGAATCGTTTTTTCAGATTAAAAAATTATATTACTGGCCAAATCAACTTAAAACTATCACAGATTACATTAATCAGTGCGAAATATGTTTAGCAGCCAAATATGAACGCAACCCATTAAAACCAAAATTTAATATAACACCAACCCCCAAAAAACCATTCGAAATAATTCACATCGATAGTTTAACATTAGAAAAGTGTAAATTCCTAACAATAGTCGATGCTTTCTCAAAATATGCTCAAGCATATAAAGTTGAATCTACAAACGCTTTAGAAATAACAAACAAGCTAATGAAATATTTCTCACACCAAAATCAATAATCTCAGATAACGGTTTAGAATTTAAAAATATTATAATAAAGGAACTATTAAATTTACATAAAATTGACATACACTTTACTTGCTCACAACACCCCGACTCAAATGGAGTTGTAGAAAGGTTTCACCCCACATTAATTGAACACATCCGTTTATTTAATGTGCAGGATAAATTTAAAAGTGAACCAATAAAAAATAAGATTTACTATGCATTATTAGCATATAATAATACCAATCATACGTCCACAAACTTAAAGCCTATCGAAATAATCACAGGACATTTAGACACAAATTTACCACTCAATGTAGAATTAGAAAAACAAGTCACGCAAGACTACATACAAAATCATAAAGAAAAAACGAAAATAATGTACCAAAATATTAACGAACAGCTACAAAACAGGAAAACTAAAATAATAAACAAACTAAATGAAAATCGCGAAAATTCATTAGAAATACCGGAAACCGTTTATGTACAAAATAAACAAAAAGTTAACAAAACGAAAAACGAAAAATTTAGAAAAGAAAAAATAAAAAAGTTAAATTTGAAATTAAAAACCGCAATTATAGAAACAGACCCTAAAAGTAAAAAACAATCTAAAATACACTTATCTAATATAAAAAGACCCAGAAAAACTGCTCACAAAACTTCAACTTTTACAGATCCTTCTATTCCATCCACATCTACGGAATAAGTATCAGGAACATTACACACAACCCTGGACTATTGACAATTAAACTAGGACCTGCCAAATTACAAAGAACAAAACATACGTTTCTTCATTTTTATGACTTACAAATATTATTTAAAGAATACAATAACTTAAATGACCAATACAATAACCTCAAACTAGCAACCGCCAACAACCAAACTATTCAAAGAGAACTGCAAAACAACGACAAAATAATTAAATACGTTATATACTCAATCAGTAACAAAATAAATCATATAACGACCCATTCGAAAAAACATAGAAATAAAAGAGGCCTAGTAAACGGATTAGGATCCATAATTAAAGCTATCACCGGCAATCTAGACGCCGAAGACGAGAAAAGATACGACAACATTTTAAACCAACTACAAAAGAATCAACATAAAATAAATGACCAGTTAAAATATCAATATACCACTAACAATAAATTAATCAACGAATTCAACCAGACCATAGAAACAATTAGACATAATGAACTTGTTCTAAAATCAAGAATTATGCAACTAGCACAATTCGTGAAGAATGAAATTAAAATGCAAGATATTCTATTCGCAAAAGATATTTATAACCAACTATCTACACTTTTTAATATAATCTTAAACATATTACAAGATATAGAAAACTCTCTGACTTTTTGCAAATTACACGTTCTCCACCCAAGCATAATTAAAACTCACGACCTTTATGAAGAATTAAACAGAATTTATAAACATTACAAAAACGAATTCCCTGTAGAACCAACCCTTGAAAATATGTACGAACTTGAAAAATTAATCACTGTTAACTGCGAAATCGAATCAGATAAAATAATTTATTTTTTAGAGATACCAATTAATTATGAAGCTGATTTTCAACTCTACCACCTTGTGTCCATCCCCACAAAATATCAGTCTGAATACTTAACTATCATTCCTAGTAAAGACTACTTTATAAAAACAAATAACAATCAAATCAAATCTCTGAACGCCGCATGTATAAAAGGCACTAATTATCAATGTTCAAACAAAATAAACGCAATGAATGATGACACATGTGAAAGAAATATTATTCTAAAAAATGACAATAAAAATTGCCAATATGTCAAACTATTCATTCTAAAGAACCACATAGAAATAATTGACGAAATTAATCAATATCTCGCCGTACTTCCAATGCCAGAAAATATTCGCCTAAATTGTAAACATGGTGAAGAAATAAAACCATTAGACGGAATCTTCCTCATCAAAGAAGACGAATGTCAATTAACATTTCAAAATCAGATATTAACATTCCAAGACAAAACCTACGGAAAACCAATCATAATGGAAGACTTCAAAATTCAAATCGATACAACAAAAATACCGAAAATCTCTATCGAACTGAACACAATTCAAGAACTCAAGTTGCCGATCAATAAATATCAAGACATCGAACCGTTCAAAAATAACAACAATAATTATAATATCATTATATTATATGTCATTATAATAAGTACAGGAATTATTCTATCCGTATTATACGTAAGAAGAAAAGTCCATAAATCAAGAAAAGAAAAATCTACAGAACTGGAAACACCGATTCCAACCCCGCAACCCAGATTGAATCTCCCCGATGAAGCTTCATTCTAAGGATGGAGGGGTTAGGTCAACGTCACTTCTACGTAACCGCCGACATAGCAGTATTCCAAACATGATACTCTCATGTTAAAACACTTGTAGAGACCATGTTTAACGATAAGAAAATACTATGTAATCATTCTGATTTAACAAATAGAAATATTATACTTTTAGTTAGTAGTAGAGATTTAACCTCTGTAATAGTCAGAACTATTTGAATGTACTTAAGAACAATAAAACATTTTTTTTATTACAATTATAAATGGAAATTGTATAACTGTTAATAAAACACATATAATATTTTGTGAGTTTTGAGCTAATTTTGGGTATTTATATATATATATATATATATATATATATATATATATATATGTCCAAAATTAGCTCAAAACTCACAAAATATTATATGTGTTTTATTAACAATTAACATAATTGCAGCTACGTTTCAATTGGTGCAGTCCTAAACTAATTTTAGAGGCACAATTAACACAGAAACTCAGCTTGGCTCAGTTGAACTCAAACAAAGAAAACCAAACTGAATTTTTGTGTAAATATAATTATTGTTGTATTGGATGCACGGCGATTTGCATTCAAAGAATGTATGCCGAACGGCACTTGGTTGCGCCCCCCACAGCCGCCGTACAAGGATTGACTGGTCCAACTTTACAACGTGTGTGAATTTTGAAATTTTTGTACGTAACATAAGTTATGAGATTTATTACTAGTGCTACACTACAATATTTTATGTATAAATGAAACATGCATGTTTATTTATGAAATCACAAAATATGTTCTACAAAAGTGTAACGGTCGGAATTTTTCGTTATCTCTCGCGCGGGTATTACTCAGCGGTGCCGGGTTCAAAGAGAGAATCGGAGCAAAAGAAATAATAAAACTGACGTGTTTTGTCTACACATAAAAATATAAATGTTTATTTAACCCTCTAAAAACTAATACAAAATATATATGTCCATGTAAAATCTTAGAAACTAAAACTTAACTAAAATGCCTTAACTAAACACCCTAACTAAATGAAAAGTATGATAGAAAAACAACCTAACTAAATGAAAAGTATGATAGAAAAACAACCATGCATCGCAATCTAAACCCGTATCGTGCACGCTCGCGGTGCGGTGAGCGCGTTGCTGGTCTGGGATCTGGTACTAGGTCGCCTCGCTAGATTGATGGATGCAAGGAGACGAGAACACCCGTATCAGGAGCTGGTACTGGGACCGAGTACACCCGGTGATGATTGGGTACACCCAATCACGGCAGGTAGGTCTGGTGAAACGAGAACACCCGTATCAGGAGCTGGTACTGGGACCGAGTACACCCGGTGATGCTTGGGGACACCCAATCACGGCAGGTAGGTCTGGTGAAACGATAACGCCCGTCTGGTGAATCGGTATACGGAACCGAGTGCACCCCGTGATCAGGTAAGTAGCGAGAAAGTTCCGGACTGTGGGCCTCAAACAAACTCTGGTCAGGTAGGTCGGTAGGTAGGCAGGTAGTGAGAACTCTACTCGGACAGAGCTGGATGTGATCTCTCGTTGAACGTGCATGCTGCCCCGGTAAGCCCGCAGCTGAGCGCTCCTTCTCCGCTGCGTGGAGTGGGGGTGCAGCGCTGTGGTTACTGCGTTGATGCATGGCTGCTGGTGTCGCGCGCATCGCGGGTGAGGAAGAATAATCGGGTATGACTCTGTATATGTGTTTTATAATAATAAACTTTAATTATAAAAAATACATTTAAATAAAAACTACTCTAGTCTTTTAAACGAAAAATAAAACAATATTGACTTCAGTAGCGGGGCAAAATTGATGCACCGTTACAAAAGTTTCAAACTAATTGGCATGAAATTATGTATATTCGCAAAATAATTTATGAGTTAGAGCCGTTTTACACGTAGTACATACGAGATTTATTGCGAAAATAATTATTTCCAACATTTTTGACAGTCCAAAATTTTCGGATAAATTTTCAAAGTAAAATTACTGTATTACACATATAGTACCTACTCTGAAAATTATTCCGAAAATGTTTACAAATCATATTATTTACTAAATTTGTTTTTTTAAATCAAATTTTCATTTTCTTTGAATTTTTGTTCGTTATTTAATAATATTATTCAAAACCACAATAACTTAACGTAAATGTGTCAATAATATCAGAATATTTCATTCGAGTAAAGCCAGTACTGATTTTGAATTTTACACCGAAATTCTCTTCATAAGTTTCAGAATAATTTTCGCAATAATTTTCGGAGTGTAAAACGGCTCTTAGTGTTGAACAAAAATTCCAAACTTACCACTTTTAAGCAGATCCTGAATCAATACACAAAGCTGAAAACGTATGAGTAGAAAAGTGTCTTATTATATAAAATTACCTAAATTTAGTATTCAACAATGCACAACTTGAAGAATTAGAATTGTAGAAAGAAATGGACAATAAATCCACTTTTCGAAATTATTATCACTTTTGAAAACTAGTAATCATAATATATATTTTTTTAATCGATACTTTTCATTAATTCAATGTATGTAATTATAAAAGATCGAAAGATCGAAATTTGCCAACATTTAGTAAATTATAATTTAAAATTTCCGAACGCTTTGCTTTCAACACTAACTACTTTTACTACTACTACTACTAACACCTTGATTGAAAATTACAATATTAAATATGAAAATCTGCGTTAATGAAATCGACATGCTTCTTGTTGCCGTGGAGTACATAATAATAAAAGCTGACGTGTCTGTCACTGAACTTTCTTATACGCATTTTAATTAGTCATCATAATTAAAAAAAATTTGAAAAATTTAAATGTCTTATAAATGCTAACGATCTATCCAAAATGAGTGTACGAAATTATATTAGCGTATACGAAAGTATATTAACACACTTATGCCCAGATATATTATATTAATTTTAAGGAAATTTGAAATTTTTGATAAACATAACAAAAATATCGTCCGCTAAATATATCCGCAATTGTATACAAATGAAACAATCAGCAACAATACACGAACCATTCAATATAAGATCAGATTTCTTATCGAGATAAAACGGAAACTAAAATTTTAGTTAGTCGTGGCATAGCGTATGACATCATTATAGTAGCCACCTTTAGTGCGGAGGCAGCACTATAATATTAAGCGCTGCCTTATGTTATACGTCAGTATATACTTGTCTGTAGATCAACGACAGATATGCCGTGGCGAGTAGATCAACTACTGGCGGAGGTCAAGTATAAAGACTTAACCTCCGCCACTAGACGTGAGAAGTATTGAATGTAATTTTGAAAATAACCTAATTTTTGTTGTAACCGGTACCTTTTCTGAAAATACTTTTCAAATAAAAGTTTTGCGTAATATTAATATCTTTTATTTTCATTCTCACTAATTTTGCTGTAAGTACTACCGTTTTTGAGTTAAAGCAGAATATTGAAGAAATACTTTTTTTTTGTAACCAGTACCTTTTTTGAAAAATATTTTCAAATAAAAGTTATGAAAAATATCAATATCTTTTATTTTTAAACTAAAAATTTTGCTGTAAAAACTACCGTTTTTGAGTTATAGCCGAAAATGCAAAAAATGACTAGAGTAAACATGCACTTTCTGTTTGAATATTCTTTTCAAAATAGGAGGTTTTTTTGTCAGGCACATACTAATCTTAAATTTGAAGTTTCGTAACTGTATCTTTTACCGTTTAGGCTGTAGAGCGCACACATACACACAGACAGACTCACACACATACACACACACACACACCGACAGACGTCATCTCAAAAATAGTCAGACTCAATTCAGGAAAGGTCAAAAGATATATTTCCGTTAAAATCTCGAGATCAAAATTTTTCATGATTACAATACTTACTTATACTGCGTATAAGAAAGTAAAAAATAATAATAACAATACAATTTACAGACTGGTGGTATGTTGTGTTGAAACAATAGTAGACGGCAAAGTTTGTATCTATGTAACGCAAGGGTGGTGAGCAGGTGTGTTGCATTGTGTGAATTTCATGCAACCGTGATTAAGAATGACTTGATCATGCGACCGTGATTAAAAACTGCTTTTTCAGTCGAAGTTCAGCTATAATTTCCAATTATGCAAAATCCGTATTTTAAGGTAAACGCCTCAGTCCGCTCGAACGCATAGGTGGCAAAAAGTTAGGTGCAACCGTGATCAATCTTCTTACTTCTTACCTTGAGAATCTATTGCTACAACGCACGGCAGTAGCGTAGTTCAGTGTGATATTGTTGTGTATGTGTGTGGGTGTGGGTGTGTGTGTTGTGTGTGGGGCCTTATACTATGAGAACCGTTCAAACAAAATTAGGTAAAATATTTTTTAAAGTTTGAAATAAATCCACTTTCACCGGTTGACGTTCATCGTTTGATGTGTGTGACTGGTGAAAGAAAAATTTTTTCGTGTTTTAATTTAAGATATTCATTCAGTATTCTATACCTACATATATTATAATGTGTATAGTCACTCGAACTACCTTACCCTTTGTAAAGGTGAACAATCATAGCACACTGCCAATCATTTGGAACTACACAAATGTTCAAACAATAGTTAAGCATTTTTACTAACCAATCGAACACATGTGAAATCCCAAATCTTAACATTTCCACAGTTATAGGTACATACATATGTACCTACCATTTGTCACTTACACATCTTCTTCACTAATCAACAGCCGTAAACATCTGATGCATTACTACAATCATAACGTATAAACTTCCGAAACATTCACACCATCTCACTCTTACATCTGATTCATTCCAAATGAATTCACCACAATCATTCAATGTATAAATAATTTAATGCGTTTGAATGAAGCGAAAGAAGTGTGTATGGATAGAGTTGAATGGATGGCGTAAGATTATAAAGATGTGAAGAATATTATGTATGTATGTATGTATCTATTGTTACGAGCCTACGGGGTATGCCCGAATACAGGGACGAAATACGGGTTGCCTATACAACTTAGCTAGGAAGATCTTCCATAACGGCCGAGACGTTTCGAGAAGGATATATGTACACGTACATACATACATACATACGCGGGTATTCGGCAGGAAAGTGACAATCCAGTGTTCGCGTGAATCACTAGTGTGCGAGTTTAATATGTGGCGAGTAGAGATATTACACACATTAGTGTGGAAATAAATCTAAGATATATTAATTAGTATTAAATACTAGTTCAATAAGTGCTTTAGTAGTTGGTTTAGTGTAGTAAATAAATGAATAGTAGCGTTTAAGTTAAAAACTGTTGTTTGATTTCTCCACCCAAACGGTAAACACGTTACAGTTTGCATATACATATGTATGTATGTATCTTTGATATTTAAATAACTCAGGTATGCTTTTTTAACATGTATGTATGTGTGAGTGTATGAGTGAGTGAGCACTTAAGACTTACATAAGAACTAGATGTGCACCTTCTATTTTTAAAAAGAATATTCAAAACGGAAATGTACCTATGTTTACTCTAGTCTTTTTTTATTTTATTGTTGAAATAACTCAAAAACGGTTGCACTTAGAGAAACATTATTTCAATAAAAGTGAAAGATTATAATATTTAGTTTGCAAATATTTTTCAAAATGAGTACTGGTTACAAGAAAATGGCTATTAAAATTTAATCTAATTATATTTATTTTTACATAAATCGTATCATCTGCGCCTGTCAATTGTCCTACAAAAAAAAAAAAACAAATAGACTCAAGTAATTTGGAATTTAACATTTAATAATTATTGTAAGCAATTTATTTAGTGAAAAAGTGTTTTAAAGGTTAGTAACATATTATATTATTATTATTAGTAAAATAATAAAAATATGATATTTTTATTTTGTTAATTGATCATCTGTTACTATTAAGATCTGTGTAAATCCCGTTTGCCGTTTTCTACCTACCACTAATGATTTCCCATTTGATTATACATATTAACCGTTATGTCTGATTTTTTCTGATATTGCAATTATTTGAGATCAAAACATAATATAAATATATAAATAATGTACATACATATGTACGTACTACCTATTGATCGTCGTCAAGTGAAGAAAATTATTTGTAGATTGGTGTAGATTCTATCTTTTCAGTTTCAGTTAGATACACAGAAAGAAAAACTTTAGAGAATTTGACTAATTGCAATTAGTTGTTTTTACATTAGCTAAAATATCTATAATATTAGTTAGAACAACTAAAGTTGAATAGATGAATTATCTAATGAAGAATATATGATATTTTTAGTTAAAAATATAGGTCGTTCAAATAAAACAATAGTTATTTGACCTAATACATTAGCTGTTTTCCCTAAAAAATTAGAGCATTTAAAACTTTAGTTGGCTATTCTACAAAATAGATCAATTATCTAATGTTCGTTTTTGCTGTGCAACTAAAAATATAGATGTTTTAACTACTTAAAATATATGTTTCTGAGAACAAATTAAAATGGACTTTCAGCTAATATATATATATATAGTTGTTTCAAATACTGAAAATTTGATGATTCATCTATAGTTGTTGATGATTCGTCTATTTAAAATATATGGAACTGATAAAGATAATAATGGAATAGGAGAATATTATTGGGGGTTTTAACTAATGCAAATAGATAATATATCTAAAGAATTAGATCAATTTGAATACGTTGCTTGTTTAACTGCGTAGTTTAGTAATCTTCAACGGAATAATGTTGTGCAACATACATACATATGTATCATATTCGCGTTGTCTGTGCACCAAACATATTTTGAACATAATGAGTGAGGGTCAAGGCATTAGTGAGTGGGAACGACTTCTTATTCTATGGAAGTTAGATGCCCTGATACCTGATTTCAAAGGTAAGTTAAAGTTGATTTTGTGATAAAATATAACCTAAGAATGTTTGTCAAAATAAAGGATTCTGACACGTTTTTATATATTTATGTATGTTAATAATTAATGAAACTAATCCATTTTAGGGTTTTGAAACACCATTAGCCACAAGAGAAGTAAATACAGTTCAAAGCTGGGTTGAGTCCCTTCCAATTTCTATTAGAAATCCGAACGAACCTCGTCAGATGCATTTGTAAGGTTTCGTTCCAGATGTTGTAAAAAAATTAATTATTGTGCACATATAATTAAGTAAAACCACCATTTTTGTAACAGTATATGTAACTATTATGTAATTTTTTATAATTTAAATAAGTTTTTTTACTAAATTTATATGTTTTAGATTATTTTATGAACCAATATAATTAGATAATTCATATATTTATTTATATTGAAAATATCTAACATTATTAGTCGATTAATATATTCCAATTATTTAAAGTATCTAATAACATTAGATAATTTAAATATTTAAAAGGATTTTGTATCTATTTTAAATAGATAAATTTTCTGTTATTTTTAGTTTATTCATCTTAACTAAATAGTTAATTTACGTACTGTTTTTGTTAAAATAACAAATCATCATTCGATAAACTAACTATTTCTATTTTATAATTTGACTAGTTAATTTAACAAAACGATTCATTAAAAATAATATGAATGTGGAAATAAAAATTACAAACCAATATCACTATCAAAATGAACGCGCAAAAAGTATTCGTACATGTAACAAATTGTTATAATATTTTCAATGTTACACATATAACCTATATATTTTTTTGGATATCTATTGGCTCTAACAATAGTTAGGAGTCTGTTTGGTATTAAATTTACCAAATACCTTAAAAATGATTGAAATGCTATCCCATTCTACATGGTGCTCAATTTTCAAATAGTTTTTATTAGAAATTAGCCGTTTTCTTATTTCCTTTTCATCTTAAGTCTATAAATGCTCATTTTTATTAATGCCTGATGATTCGGAAGGCATTTTCGATAGCTTGGTGTATTAAAAAGGATACACAATCTGGAGTACCAAGCGCTATGTTTTGGATCATTGTCTTGCATGAATATGACATTTCTCTTGGCTCCCATTTTCTCCATGCTAAGAATGCAATATTCTTTTAAGATGATGATGATATAGACTATATGATCCATAATTCCATGAAATGAGTGTAGTTTTCCAATACCAGCAACACTCATACATTCCCATACAAGTACATCTCCGCCACCGTGTTTTACTAACCGAAGTAAGCTTATTTTGTCAAATTCTGTTTTTGTTTTTCTCCCTAAGTCCGAACCAAAATTATTGTTTTTTTGAGTCATAAGGATATATAACTTTATTCTAGAGCTCGATTATCATTTTATGAAGTCTTTAACACATGTCAATCGCTTCTTTCAATTAACTTCGTAATCTCAATATTTTCTTCGAGCAGATCGACCATGATACTCAATATATCGTAGTACATTTCGGATATTACACTGACACAAATATATTTCAGTGGTAATTTACTGTTCTTCCGTAAATTTTGGTGCAATAATTTATGGAATTTCTTTTATTTTCCTTACAGTTTTTCGACGATCAAGGCAACTGACTCTGGTGACCGGGCCACTTCTGGCTTTATTTTTCGATGTTTTAGTTTCACGAAAGCTATTAATTCTATTTTACACTGTATAATGCGGTCTATGTATGATACTCGAAATCTTTTTCAATGAAATGCACTAATTATGCAATGAAATAATAAATTTTCTTTCAGTTTAACTAGTTTCTTTGCTTTTACTTCTTATATTGCACAGATAATTGGTAAATGATATTGGTTTTTTGGAAAATTTCATATAATATGTTCGGGGAAGGTCCCATGTTATTGTTATTATTGCCATTCGGCGAAAGTCTATAAAATTACTAATGCTGAAACAAAAAAACTAACGTGTACGAATACTTTTTGCGCGCTAATTTGACGTGTGTCATCGGTTTTTATTTTTTATTGGCACTATAATTTAATTTTTGTTGATTAATTTATGTATAAATATTGAATGTGTTTATCCATGATACTCTACATATTTTTATATTTTACTTACCTTCAATTGTTTTCCTGTAAAAGTAGTTTCTTTGTGAAAATTCTAACTGTACGAATACTTATTGCGCTCACTGTATGTAGGATGTGGTGGATCTTTCAATGACTTACTTGAGTAAAAATGTTATGTTTATTTCTTTGATGGCAGTTCTTGTACTTTTCTACAAGAGTTCATCATCTCAAAATTATGAGTGGAATTCGGTAATCGTTAAAAACGGCGCTGAGACCGCATTGAACAAATTCTGTTGGCAAATAAGGTACTAAGGACAGTTTACAGTATCCTGAAAAGCTGGAGTTGCCTAAAGTCATTCCATTCCAAACAACTTAACCGATTACGATCAAGTGAAAATCTGCCAACAAGCCAATCACAGCTCAATATTCAGATGATGTCACATTTGCTTACGATACAAGAGGTAACATACATACATACATATTTAGTTTTGTTTTGATATTCTTTATTATTTTATGTATATGTACTACAAAGATAGGCAAATACCAGTACAAGTTTATTAAAAAAAAAAACTATCTGCTCATTTACTTCCAAATTTAGTAACGAATAATTCCGACAAATTTTAAATATAAAAATTCGATAAACACGAAAATCTAAACTAAAGAGCCTTTTAAAAACATAATGTAGTCATCATGAAACACTTCCTCGCCTCCCCCCAGGATACGTTCTAACATATGTATTTATGTATGTATGTATGTATGTGTGTATAGCAGTTTTTCAATATCTTTTTTCATAAATCTTAATTGTATTGTGAATAATATGTATATAAAATTGTACTACCTATGTATTATTTATTGGTTATTCTGCAAGTTATTAAAGTTCATACATTAAAACATTTGTATATGTATTTATTGTGAAAACGGAAGGAGAACGGAAGGCTTATTGTTGATAATTTGAGATAATATTACATTGTAATTCTATCAACATTTTATACATTCATCTTGAATTTACAGACATGCATGCAGAGAGAGAAAGAAAGAATATCGCAATTATTTACAATTACTGTTAATTATTCAAAAATATATTTATAGTATGATATGAATTTTCGAAATCTTTATTTAATTCATTTTATAACTTTATAATACATACTTGGGTTAATTAAGAAGAAAATAGGCCAATTTTAAAGTAGGGCTTACGAATTATTCGATTGGTTTATCTTTTCTTTTTGAAAAATGGCGTAGTTCCGAATGATGAAGAGGGAAAGGTAGTTTGAGTGACTACAGGACCATTCGTTTGTTGAGTGAGGTGTAACATACATACATACATACATAAATTGCGTATGAAATTGCATGATATGCAAGGTAAGGTTCGAAATAAAAGAATGTGGGACAGTGTGTAATGGTAATGATAAATGGACATCAGGTTCTCAAACTTATTTCGCCCACCGCCCACTTTGAGAATAAAAAATGTTCTAGAGCCCCCCCAAAATGTTTTAACTTACCATCTGTTGCACAACTGAAAAGCAGCTTTTGCAAATATTATTATTATTAAACGTGCCATATGACGAATAGGACGGATAGGAAAGATAGGATTTGGCCCATATCCTATTTTTCAATGAGAGCAATTAGAAGTATTGTTATGAACGAGTTTGTTAATACCAGGCACAAATTTACATAAAAACAACCTTAAGTCACAGTAACATGTAGCCGATTTCTCTTAATGCTATCAGAAATCGTTGAACAATCGACCATAATCCAGGGTTAATACAGTTGCGGGATTGAATTTCGCAATTCTGACTAAATAATCTGTCATTTAGTGATTTAGTCCTTCTGATTCTACGTATTAACTGCTCTGATGTGAACGCCTGCATGTTCACTCGCAACCAAATGCTGGCGATGAATGACGCAATGTATGTATGTATGTATGTATGTATTTACATACAATACATACAGCAAGCACGTCTGAAACTTTATTTTTTAAGTACGCCATGTGACGCCCTATCATAGCCGCTCCGGCGACATCGGGAAGCAGCTGACATAATAATCAAAGGAATTTCCTTTTCCAGTGTTTAATTAAAAACCTCACGATGTATGTATGTACATATGACAACAATAATGCTTTATGCATTAGTTGGTGAACTGAATTGAAAATTGGCAAGTCTGCAGATGATTGCACAACACCATTGTGTTGCGATTCTTCAATGTTTTCAGCCATCTCATCAATTCGCCTTTGCTTGCACAGAACTATTGGTCAAAGGAATTTTTCGGAAAATATGTATGTACATATCTATGTATCATGTATGTATGAATAAGTAATATGCTGGTTTATGAAGCACAGCAGTTATTACTTCTTGTAGCCTAGAAGGTTTCATCGCTTCATCGCATCATCACTTCATTTGAAAATGTTTTTCGACAAATAAGGCACATTGGCGAAGATGGATTTGTGGAATTTTCGATAAACCAGTATTCCGTGGGTGTAACAACCCAGCAACGCAATTATATTCCACTGTTGTTCTTTTATTGCTATCGACTGTTGCTGTTTCCTAGGTAGTGTGGGTTAAGATCCAGCGAGGTTGTACAAAGTTGAACTAAAAGAATAAAAATGTAAAATAGAGTAAAAAAATTAAAAAAAAAGGTACTGGTGAGAGTACCGGACGTGGTTCTCATCACACATGTACATGTGACTCTTTAAACTCAACATATTTATTATTATTTATACTGTGCGGCATATTATCAACAATCATAAAAGAAAGAAACCGTAAGCAAATAAGAAAACAAATTATTTTTAATTAGATTAGGAATTAGGTATTGCATATATGAATTGAGAAGTTGATGTAATGTAATGTAATGTATTATTTTTCAGGATTCTCAAAATATTATAGTGATGCGTAGTGCAATAACATTTCATAGCAAAAAATGGCACAATTAGTGCTCCATTTGTGTTGTATATCAAAATATGGACTTTATCTAGGGCATAGTGTAAATTTGATAGCTAAACTTAAATGTGTTAATACGCGATGGGTGTCAACGCATGTCACGCGAAGATTAGGCCCGACACAAATAAATAGAACAGTAGCACCGGCAGCAGCAGCAGCAGCACCAGTGAAAGGCATACCTTACAAGCAACTTTCAATTGGTGTTCCGAAAGAAAAATGGGCTCACGAAAAAAGGGTCGCTATTACTCCGAGAGTAGCAGCCGCCTTTGTCAAAAACGGCTTTACAGTAAATGTAGAAGCAAGCGCAGGCTTAGCTTCGAAATTTAGAGATGACGAATATACGAAAATTGGAGCCAACATAGGCAATACACAATCTGCATTTAATTCGGGTAAGTAACACTAACAACAACAACAACATCGAGATTCCCTTTTAATTCCTTAATGATTGCAGATATCGTGTTAAAAATTCGCCAACCGATGGACGATGAAGTAAATAATATTAAAGACAAAAGTACAATTCTATCATTCCTGTATCCAGCGCAGAATAAGACATTAATCGATAACATGGCCAAGAAAAAGATTAATGCATTTGGTAAGAATAACATCATACATCAACATTCTTTTTTTAGTCATCTATTGTTGTTGTGCTTTTTTAACAAACATTTTTTTAAAGCCATGGATTGTATTCCTAGAATATCGCGAGCTCAAGTATTTGATGTTCTAAGTTCAATGGCAAACGTATCTGGTTACAGAGCTGTAATCGAAGCAGCAAGCCACTTCCCCAGATTCTTCCCGGGTATGTAACATACATACATAATGGCTATTGAAATTTAATCTTATTATATTTATTTTTACATAAATCGTATCATCTGCGCCTGTCAATTGTCCTACAAAAAAAAAAACAAATAGACTCAAGTAATTTGGAATTTAACATTTAATAATTATTGTAAGCAATTTATTTAGTGAAACAGTGTTTTAAAGGTTAGTAACATATTATATTATTATTATTAGTAAAATAATAAAAATATGATATTTTTATTTTGTTAATTGATCATCTGTTACTATTAACATCTGTGTAAATCCCGTTTGCCGTTTTCTACCTACCACTAATGATTTCCCATTTGATTATACATATTAACCGTTATGTCTGATTTTTTCTGATATTGCAATTATTTGAGATCAAAACATAATATAAATATATAAGTAATGTACATACATATGTACGTACTACCTATTGATCGTCGTCAAGTGAAGAAAATTATTTGTAGATTGGTGTAGATTCTATCTTTTCAGTTTCAGTTAGATACACAGAAAGAAAAACTTTAGAGAATTTGACTAATTGCAATTAGTTGTTTTTACATTAGCTAAAATATCTATAATATTAGTTAGAACAACTAAAGTTGAATAGATGAATTATCTAATGAAGAATATATGATATTTTTAGTTAAAAATATAGGTCGTTCAAATAAAACAATAGTTATTTGACCTAATACATTAGCTGTTTTCCCTAAAAAATTAGAGCATTTAAAACTTTAGTTGGCTATTCTACAAAATAGATCAATTATCTAATGTTCGTTTTTGCTGTGCAACTAAAAATATAGATGTTTTAACTACTTAAAATATATGTTTCTGAGAACAAATTAAAATGGACTTTCAGCTAATATATATATATATATAGTTGTTTCAAATACTGAAAATTTGATGATTCATCTATAGTTGTTGATGATTCGTCTATTTAAAATATATGGAACTGATAAAGATAATAATGGAATAGGAGAATATTATTGGGGGTTTTAACTAATGCAAATAGATAATATATCTAAAGAATTAGATCAATTTGAATACGTTGCTTGTTTAACTGCGTAGTTTAGTAATCTTCAACGGAATAATGTTGTGCAACATACATACATATGTATCATATTCGCGTTGTCTGTGCACCAAACATATTTTGAACATAATGAGTGAGGGTCAAGGCATTAGTGAGTGGGAACGACTTCTTATTCTATGGAAGTTAGATGCCCTGATACCTGATTTCAAAGGTAAGTTAAAGTTGATTTTGTGATAAAATATAACCTAAGAATGTTTGTCAAAATAAAGGATTCTGACACGTTTTTATATATTTATGTATGTATATAATTAATGAAACTAATCCATTTTAGGGTTTTGAAACACCATTAGCCACAAGAGAAGTAAATACAGTTCAAAGCTGGGTTGAGTCCCTTCCAATTTCTATTAGAAATCCGAACGAACCTCGTCAGATGCATTTGTAAGGTTTCGTTCCAGATGTTGTAAAAAAATTAATTATTGTGCACATATAATTAAGTAAAACCACCATTTTTGTGTTAGCGGTAATTTTGTGTACGTCTTATTCAATCCTTTTTCGATAGCTATTTCTTTATCAAATATAACGTAAGCAGCGTCACAGAAGATTATGTATTCGTAATCCGTCTATAATTTGTTACCTACTATTCTCTTTCAGTTTAATGCCGGCGTTTACAGTGAACATATCTATTCGTGAATTCTGTGTATTTTATGCTTATTTGAACGGTGAGTAAAGTCTGTCTTTGCCCATAATATTTCTGCCTATATTTAGTATAGACGCCTGTATGATTTTCACTGGTGCATGTGTGTGATTTGTTTGTGAATCCTATCCTAAACCTTTGTATAAAGACGCTAGCCCTGTAACCGCTGCGCGCGGGGGATAGTCGAGTTGCGTCCAACGAAGTACCACTTACCGGTCTGGTGCCAGCGGTGCCCTGCCTGCCAGCTATAGTGTTATAATCAGGAGGAGCCCAACTTTCGCTTGCACCTTCGAGTGTGCTGGTGGAGACTGAGTTTTAACTCGACTTTAACTCTTTCTCCTGATACCATGCAGATCACTTGTTGAGGGTGTCAAGCTCTCGCAGATTCACACAGCTAGTCTGTGTGGAGCGAGCTAACAGGCAGATTCGCAGATTCACGTAGCATGTTTGTGTGGAGCGGAGCCAACGGGCAGATTCGCAGATCCACACAGCTTGCCTGTGTGGAGCGGAGCCAACGGGGCAGATTCGCAGATTCACACAGCATGTCTACGTAGAGCGGAGCCTAATACTCACAGATCTTTGCTATATTGCTTAGAGTGAGGGTATCTATTTCACAGTTAGATATTCTACTATCCTTTTGTTATCCTTTTGTGATATATGTTGAGTACTGTTGACATTCTTGTTTGTACGGCTTTCTCACTGAGTGTAACCCACTCATGGTTGTATTTTAATTACAGAATATCTAGGAAGTCGCACGAGTAGCTCTTTGGACCATCCCGCCAACTGAACTACTCCATCGGCGATAATCTAATTTTAATAACCGCCTCCAAACTAAGTTACCTATAATAATAATACCATCTTTAATATTTGTAACAGTATATGTAACTATTATGTAATTTTTTATAATTTAAATAAATTTTTTTACTAAATTTATGTTTTAGATTATTTTATGAACCAATATAATTAGATAATTCATATATTTATTTATATTGAAAATATCTAACATTATTAGTCGATTAATATATTCCAATTATTTAAAGTATCTAATAACATTAGATAATTTAAATATTTAAAAGGATTTTGTATCTATTTTAAATAGATAAATTTTCTGTTATTTTTAGTTTATTCATCTAAACTAAATAGTTAATTTACGTACTGTTTTTGTTAAAATAACAAATCATCATTCGATAAACTAACTATTTCTATTTTATAATTTGACTAGTTAATTTAACAAAACGATTCATTAAAAATAATATGAATGTGGAAATAAAAATTACAAACCAATATCACTATCAAAATGAACGCGCAAAAAGTATTCGTACATGTAACAAATTGTTATAATATTTTCAATTTTACACATATAACCTATATATTTTTTTGGATATCTATTGGCTCTAACAATAGTTAGGAGTCTGTTTGGTATTAAATTTACCAAATACCTTAAAAATGATTGAAATGCTATCCCATTCTACATGGTGCTCAATTTTCAAATAGTTTTTATTAGAAATTAGCCGTTTTCTTATTTCTTTTTCATCTTAAGTCTATAAATGCTCATTTTTATTAATGCCTGATGATTCGGAAGGCATTTTCAATAGCTTGGTGTATTAAAAAGGATACACAATCTGGAGTACCAAGCGCTATGTTTTGGATCATTGTCTTGCATGAATATGACATTTCTCTTGGCTCCCATTTTCTCCATGCTAAGAATGCAATATTCTTTTAAGATGATGATGATATAGACTATATGATCCATAATTCCATGAAATGAGTGTAGTTTTCCAATACCAGCAACACTCATACATCCCCATACAAGTACATCTCCGCCACCGTGTTTTACTAACCGAAGTAAGCTTATTTTGTCAAATTCTGTTTGTGTTTTTCTCCCTAAGTCCGAACCAAAATTATTGTTTTTTTGAGTCATAAGGATATATAACTTTATACTAGAGCTCGATTGTCATTTTATGAAGTCTTTAACACACGTCAATCGCTTCTTTCAATTAACTTCGTAATCTCAATATTTTCTTCGAGCAGATCGACCATGATACTCAATATATCGTAGTACATTTCGGATATTACACTGACACAAATATATTTCAGTGGTAATTTACTGTTCTTCCGTAAATTTTGGTGCAATAATTTATGGAATTTCTTTAATTTTCCTTACAGTTTTCCACTTCTGGCTTTATTTTTCGATGTTTTAGTTTCACGAAAGCTATTAATTCTATTTTACACTGTATAATGTGGTCTATGTATGATACTCGAAATCTTTCTCAATGAAATGCACTAATTATGCAATGAAATAATAAATTTTCTTTCAGTTTAACTAGTTTCTTTGCTTTTACTTCTTATATTGCACAGATAATTGGTAAATGATATTGGTTTTTTGGAAAATTTCATATAATATGTTCGGGGAAGGTCCCATGTTATTGTTATTATTGCCATTCGGCGAAAGTCTATAAAATTACTAATGCTGAAACAAAAAAACTAACGTGTACGAATACTTTTTGCGCGCTAATTTGACGTGTGTCATCGGTTTTTATTTTTTATTGGCACTATAATTTAATTTTTGTTGATTAATTTATGTATAAATATTGAATGTGTTTATCCATGATACTCTACATATTTTTATATTTTACTTACCTTCAATTGTTTTCCTGTAAAAGTAGTTTCTTTGTGAAAATTCTAACTGTACGAATACTTATTGCGCTCACTGTATGTAGGATGTGGTGGATCTTTCAATGACTTACTTGAGTAAAAATGTTATGTTTATTTCTTTGATGGCAGTTCTTGTACTTTTCTACAAGAGTTCATCATCTCAAAATTATGAGTGGAATTCGGTAATCGTTAAAAACGGCGCTGAGACCGCATTGAACAAATTCTGTTGGCAAATAAGGTACTAAGGACAGTTTACAGTATCCTGAAAAGCTGGAGTTGCCTAAAGTCATTCCATTCCAAACAACTTAACCGATTACGATCAAGTGAAAATCTACCAACAAGCCAATCACAGCTCAATATTCAGATGATGTCACATTTGCTTACGATACAAGAGGTAACATACATACATACATACATATTTAGTTTTGTTTTGATATTCTTTATTATTTTATGTATATGTACTACAACGATAGGCAAATACCAGTACAAGTTTATTAAAAAAAAAAACTATCTGCTCCTTTACTTCCAAATTTAGTAACGAATAATTCCGACAAATTTTAAATATAAAAATTCGATAAACACGAAAATCTAAACTAAAGAGCCTTTTAAAAACATAATGTAGTCATCATGAAACACTTCCTCGCCCCACCCCCCAGGATACGTTCTAACATATGTATTTATGTATGTATGTATGTGTGTATAGCAGTTTTTCAATATCTTTTTTCATAAATCTTAATTGTATTGTGAATAATATGTATATAAAATTGTACTACCTATGTATTATTTATTGGTTATTCTGCAAGTTATTAAAGTTCATACATTAAAACATTTGTATATGTATTTATTGTGAAAACGGAAGGAGAACGGAAGGCTTATTGTTGATAATTTGAGATAATATTACATTGTAATTCTATCAACATTTTATACATTCATCTTGAATTTACAGACATGCATGCAGAGAGAGAAAGAAAGAATATCGCAATTATTTACAATTACTGTTAATTATTCAAAAATATATTTATAGTAAGATATGAATTTTCGAAATCTTTATTTAATTCATTTTATAACTTTATAATACATACTTGGGTTAATTAAGAAGAAAATAGGCCAATTTTAAAGTAGGGCTTACGAATTATTCGATTGGTTTATCTTTTCTTTTTGAAAAATGGCGTAGTTCCGAATGATGAAGAGGGAAAGGTAGTTTGAGTGACTACAGGACCATTCGTTTGTTGAGTGAGGTGTAACATACATACATACATACATACATAAATTGCGTATGAAATTGCATGATATGCAAGGTAAGGTTCGAAATAAAAGAATGTGGGACAGTGTGTAATGGTAATGATAAATGGACATCAGGTTCTCAAACTTATTTCGCCCACCGCCCACTTTGAGAATAAAAAATGTTCTAGAGCCCCCCCAAAATGTTTTAACTTACCATCTGTTGCACAACTGAAAAGCAGCTTTTGCAAATATTATTATTATTAAACGTGCCATATGACGAATAGGACGGATAGGAAAGATAGGATTTGGCCCATATCCTATTTTTCAATGAGAGCAATTAGAAGTATTGTTATGAACGAGTTTGTTAATACCAGGCACAAATTTACATAAAAACAACCTTAAGTCACAGTAACATGTAGCCGATTTCTCTTAATGCTATCAGAAATCGTTGAACAATCGACCATAATCCAGGGTTAATACAGTTGCGGGATTGAATTTCGCAATTCTGACTAAATAATCTGTCATTTAGTGATTTAGTCCTTCTGATTCTACGTATTAACTGCTCTGATGTGAACGCCTGCATGTTCACTCGCAACCAAATGCTGGCGATGAATGACTTAATGCACGTCTGAAACTTTATTTTTTAAGTACGCCATGTGACGCCCTATCATAGCCGCTCCGGCGACATCGGGAAGCAGCTGACATAATAATCAAAGGAATTTCCTTTTCCAGTGTTTAATTAAAAACCTCACGATTTATGTATGTACATATGACAACAATAATGCTTTATGCATTAGTAGGTGAACTGAATTGAAAATTGGCAAGTCTGCAGATGATTGCACAACACCATTGTGTTGCGATTCTTCAATGTTTTCAGCCATCTCATCAATTCGCCTTTGCTTGCACAGAACTATTGGTCAAAGGAATTTTTCGGAAAATATGTATGTACATATCTATGTATCATGTATGTATGAATAATTAATATGCTGGTTTATGAAGCACAGCAGTTATTACTTCTTTTAGTGCCGGTAAAATTAAATCTTCCCCAATAGTGTGTGGTTTTCCGGTTTTAGGAATTAGCAATGAGATATTTTACGAAGTTCGAAGTCCGTCATGTATGTACCTACTTCTTTTCCAGGTCTTGTAGCCTAGAAGGTTTCATCGCTTCATCGCATCATCACTTCATTTGAAAATGTTTTTCGACAAATAAGGCACATTGGCGAAGATGGATTTGTGGAA
Source organism: Nebria salina (assembly GCA_944039245.1). NCBI lineage: Eukaryota > Metazoa > Arthropoda > Insecta > Coleoptera > Carabidae > Nebria > Nebria salina. The sequence goes on from OX063271.1 coordinate 8,627,329, forward strand.
TTTTCGATAAACCAGTATTCCGTGGGTGTAACAACCCAGCAACGCAATTATATTCCAGTGTTGTTCTTTTATTGCTATCGACTGTTGCTGTTTCCTAGCTAGTGTGGGTTAAGATCCAGCGAGGTTGTACAAAGTTGTACTAAAAGAATAAAAATGTAAAATAGAGTAAAAAAATAAAAAAAAGGTACTGGTGAGAGTACCGGACGTGGTTCTCATCACACATGTACATGTGACTCTTTAAACTCAACATATTTATTATTATTTATACTGTGCGGCATATTATCAACAATCATAAAAGAAAGAAACCGTAAGCAAATAAGAAAACAAATTATTTTTAATTAGATTAGGAATTAAGTATTGCATATATGAATTGAGAAGTTGATGTAATGTAATGTAATGTATTATTTTTCAGGATTCTCAAAATATTATAGTGATGCGTAGTGCAATAACATTTCATAGCAAAAAATGGCACAATTAGTGCTCCATTTGTGCTGTATATCAAAATATGGACTTTATCTAGGGCATAGTGTAAATTTGATAGCTAAACTTAAATGTGTTAATACGCGATGGGTGTCAACGCATGTCACGCGAAGATTAGGCCAGACACAAACAAATAGAACAGTAACACCGGCAGCAGCAGCAGCAGCACCAGTGAAAGGCATACCTTACAAGCAACTTTCAATTGGTGTTCCGAAAGAAAAATGGGCTCACGAAAAAAGGGTCGCTATTACTCCGAGAGTAGCAGCCGCCTTTGTCAAGAAAGGCTTTACAGTAAATGTAGAAGCAAGCGCAGGCTTAGTTTCGAAATTTAGAGATGACGAATATACGAAAATTGGAGCCAACATAGGCAATACACAATCTGCATTTAATTCGGGTAAGTAACACTAACAACAACAACAACAACAACATCGAGATTCCCTTTTAATTCCTTAATGATTGCAGATATCGTGTTAAAAATTCGCCAACCGATGGACGATGAAGTAAATAATATTAAAGACAAAAGTACAATTCTATCATTCCTGTATCCAGCGCAGAATAAGGCATTAATCGATAACATGGCCAAGAAAAAGATTAATGCATTTGGTAAGAATAACATCATACATCAACATTCTTTTTTTAGTCATCTATTGTTGTTGTGCTTTTTTAACAAACATTTTTTTAAAGCCATGGATTGTATTCCTAGAATATCGCGAGCTCAAGTATTTGATGTTCTAAGTTCAATGGCAAACGTATCTGGTTACAGAGCTGTAATCGAAGCAGCAAGCCACTTCCCCAGATTCTTCCCGGGTATGTAACATACATACATACATGGATAGGATGTATGTACGTACCTATATGCTTCATTTGACTAACTAATCACTAATTTTCATCCATTTGGCCAAATAACAGCCGCTGGTAAAGTGCCCCCAGCCAAAATCCTTGTTGTAGGCGGTGGTGTCGCTGGGTTAGCAGCAATAGCACAAGCGAAAAATATGGGCGCGGTTGTCAGGGCGTTCGATACTCGGTCAGCGGTTCAAGAACAAGTAGAATCTCTTGGGGCGGAATTCCTCACAATTAATATCAAAGTATGACCCCGCCCGCGTAAGTGTTATTGATTTTATGATCAAATTTAATTAAACGGTACGCATTACAGGAAGAAGGTGGAACTTCTGCTGGGTATAGCAGAGAAATGTCTGCTGAGTTCATTGATGCTGAACATGCATTATTTAAGAAACAGTGTCGAGAAGTCGATATTATTATCACGACTGCTCTTATTCCAGGCAAGAAAGCGCCATTGCTTATACTCAAAGTGAGACTAATTCCAAGTACAACAACAACCAATGTTTAATCAATGTTAAGGTGTTTCTTGAATTCTAGGACCACATAGCTCAAATGAAACCTGGTAGTGTGGTTGTTGATTTGGCCGCGGAAACTGGTGGCAATATTGAAACAACAAAACCTGGCAAAATTTACACCTTCAAGGATGTAATTCATGTAGGAATTACAGATTTTCCAAGTCTTCTGCCGACTCAGAGCTCAACGTTATACGCGAACAATATATCGAAATTTTTGTTCTCTATTATGGGTATGTATGCACATAATACATACCTAAACTATATCATTCGATAATGATCTAGCGATCGAAACGCGTCGTGACCAAAATTAAAAACAAATAGAAGCCAAAAAGGGAAATCAAACTCCAAAATATTAATTATGTATGCACATAATACATACCTATCTACGTTTCTCTTCTTACCGTTCTTTCTTTAATTTCTTGACACGAACATCCGAAATTCTAATCTCTAAAACGACCCAATAGGAGAAAAGGATCACTTCCATATCAACCTAAATGATGAAGTAGTCCGTGGTTGTTGTGTGCTACATGAAGGACAAATGATGTGGCCGCCACCAAAACCCAAAACTCCTGCCGGAACACCTCCAGTTGTTAAGCCGAAAGCCGTCGTCAAAGCATTGGTTGCAGTCGATCCATACAAGACAACTTTAAATGATACATTAGCTCTCAGTGCTGGTATGTTAATACTTTTTACAGAAACTAAAACAACTAACAGAATGTGTGTGTGTGTGTGTGTGTGTGTGTATGTCAGGTATTGGCACATTATTGAGCTTTGGTATTATTTCACCAAACCCCACATTCACTGGTATGTTAACAACGTTGAGTTTGTCCGGAATCGTTGGGTATCATACCGTTTGGGGAGTATCTCCAGCTTTACATTCCCCACTTATGCCAGTGACTAATGCCATCTCAGGCATCACAGCAGTAGGAGGGCTAGTACTTATGGGCGGAGGGGTATTACCTACAAATCAAGTTGAGGTAATTTACCGATGATCATTGCTTGTGGCTAGTAGTGCAACTATAATTATTTTCAGACACTGACTGCAGCGGCAGCCTTTATATCGTTCATAAACGTCTTTGGAGGCTTCGTAGTTACGAAGCGGATGCTAGATATGTTCAAACGGTAAATAAAAAGAGATTCCAAGAGACACCAATCCATAAGATATACTACTAACTACTATTTATTTATCTATCTATCTATCTATCTACTTAGACCGACAGATCCACCTGAGTATACTAAACTATATGGTATTCCAGCCGGCACATTTGTCGGCATATATGGTTTGGCAACATTCCTTGGTAGTACAGAAATCCACCAAGCTGCTTATTTGGCAGCTGCATTATGTTGTGTTGGTGGCCTAGCCGGCTTGGCTTCACAAACCACCGCAAGAATGGGCAATAATTTGGGAATGGTAGAATGGTGTCTTTCTTTGATTTATTTTACCGAATCAGTAATAAATTTGATTTTAGATTGGCGTGGGAGGTGGTATCGTTGCTACCCTGGGACATCTTGGTCCTGATATGAGCGTTCTTACTCAAATGTTTGCATCTATGGGTCTTGGTGGCGCACTTGGTACAGTTATCGCCAATCGCATCCAGATCACGGATTTACCACAATTGGTTGCTGCTTTCCACAGTCTGGTTGGCTTGGCAGCTGCGCTAACATGTGTTGCAACCTATATAAATGAGTTTGCACATTTCGCGACTGATCCCGCCGCTACAGTTACCAAAACTGCCCTCTTCCTTGGAACTTTTATTGGCGGAGTTACATTCAGGTATGTTATTATTATTTATTTTTAATATAATTATCGATTTAAAATAAAAATGTTTTTCCCAGTGGTTCTTTGATTGCTTACGGCAAACTCCAGGGTCTGCTTAAATCAAATCCAGTACTGTTACCCGGACGAAATTATATAAACGGTGGAATGCTAACCGCAAATGTGCTGGCAATGGGAACTTTTTATTTAGTCCCAAATATGACTGGAGGTCTCGCTTGTTTGGGAACTACAGCTGCATTATCCACAGCAATGGGAATAACACTTACAACCGCAATTGGAGGTGCTGATATGCCGGTGGTCATCACCGTTTTGAACAGTTATTCTGGCTGGTCGCTGTGTGCCGAAGGCTTCATGTTGAATAACAATTTAATGACTGTCATTGGAGCCCTGATTGGGTCAACAGGAGCAATTTTGTCCTTTATCATGTGCAAAGTAATAGTTTTTCCGCTTCGACCTAATAATAATAATAATAATACTTGTTGTATCATGACTGATTGTATGAGTTTTGGTATAGGCTATGAATAGATCATTGGTCAACGTTATTTTGGGAGGGTATGGAACTGCAAGTACTGGTGGAGGTAAACCAATGGAAATTACAGGTGTACATACAGAAGTTGACGTTAATAACGTCTTTGAAATTATTAAATCCTCGCAGAACATTATCATCACACCTGGTTATGGTTTATGCGTTGCTAAAGCTCAATAGCCGTTAGCCGAAATGGTTAGCATTTTGAAGAAGAAAGAAAAGCATGTGCGCTTTGCTATTCATCCAGTGGCGGGTATGTACACACATATTTAATTAACATACAGTTTATTTATTACCAAATATTTATTTTTTTTTTTGAAGGACGTATGCCTGGCCAGTTAAACGTACTGTTAGCTGAAGCTGGAGTTCCTTATGACGATGTCCTAGAAATGGACGAAATTAATGAAGATTTCAAAGACGCCGATCTCGTTTTAGTAATCGGCGCGAATGATACAGTAAATAGTGCTGCCCAAGATGATCCGAACTCACCGATTGCTGGCATGCCTGTCTAGGAAGTTTGGAAAGCTGCACAGGTCATCGTAATGAAACGATCCCTGGGTGTGGGTTATGCTGCTATCGATAATCCCATTTTCTACAAACCTAACACCTCCATGCTGCTGGGCGATGCTAAGAAAACATGTGATGCCTTACTCGCGAAGATTAAGGAACATTCATCAAATTAAGTATAACTGGCGAACATTTTTAAAACAATCAACCAGTTTAGTTTTATTAGTTTTATCATAAGTTTTTTCGCAACTAATACAAATTGATACGTCTCGTTGCACAAAGAGAGTGTTTTATTATTATTGTGTTAAAAAGGGTTACGATTTAAATTTAACTATTGCTAAAACTAATTACAACACCACATTTTAATGATATTATTAAAGTAAGTATAAATATTTGGTTAGGTTGTAGATAAAAATAAAAGAACTGAATAGTTGACATTTTTATATTTTTACAAAATCAAACCATGGTATGTACTAGGTACGACATTTCAATGTAATTTAGCATTTCACTCTCTCATTCTACTGCATAAAACAATATTTATATTATAACAGGTATTTTGAGACGAACATTATTTTAGGAAAAACTAAATTTAAAAATAAAGTCTGAGCTCATCAAGTGAATTTTTGTAAATTGTTATCTTAATGAGTGAATCAATTTGTTAGAAATGATTAATTTATGGTGTAATTTATGGTATAAATTGAACATATATGCAAATCAATCCACAAAATACATTAATAGTCAACCAAACCACCATTTACAGATAGACAATGTAAATGGGACTACGCATGGCGCGTCAATATAGTTCGTTTTTTGTACCAAGAGTTGGTGCTAGGAGTGTCATTATGAAGTTTTGAATATACGTACAGTCACCGCCATAAACTTTGTTGTAGCAAATACAATCTTGAAAAGGCCAAATTGTCTTGTCTGAATCAATGAGAAGCGTGGAGTGTACGAAAGTCGGACGCTTGATTTTAGCAATGTCTCCACATTGCGTTTTAGAAATAATTTTGTTATTTTCGTAAACGAAATATGAAAAAACATGAAAAAAAAAAACTGATTTGGGTACATTACATTACTATAATATTGCAATTTTACAAAATCGTATAAAACTGAATGTTTTTTTGCTTTTGGTGCAAATTATAAAGCCAATATTCTTGCACACTATTACAGATGGCATAATTTTCAGCTTATTTCGTTTCATTCCGAGGTGAAACCCTAATTTGACTGGGCTAAATGTTCTTTGCTTTTGGTGCAAATAATAAAGACAATATTACAGATGGAATATTTATTTCTTTTATTTGAAATTATGAAATTAAGCCCGCGACATCCGCCATCTAATGCTGACCGATCTAAACGCTCGCGCTATCTACCTTACCGACGTTGTAATGTACTACCTTACCGATAGTTTATTAAGTATTGTTTTTGACAGTTGTGTTGTGTGTTTTTGTGTGTGACTTTATTAAGGAACAAATATAGTTTTACTTAACGAAACTCAGGTGCTTCTTTTCACAATAACCTAACTGACTCACAGTTTCAATATCTTTACCTTCATTTTAACCGTGGATACAATGGAAAATATATTATACAAAGAAAAACAATAAAACGAAACATGTACCTACCTTAATACTAAGACGGTGAAATGCGACAATGCAATTTAAACGTAATTAAAAATATCTGCAGTGTCATGCACCGAACTTTCTTATCCGCATATGGGGTAAACCATATCGTAGTTACATTATTTTTCTAATTTATAATATTTGTTCTAACCTTTAGATCGCTTGTACACTAAATATATTTCTTAGAATAAATATTAAATGTTAAACTTCAAATTATTTAATGGCCGTTTGCACCATCGAAGTTTATAATTTAACTATAGTTTAGAGACTAGTTATTGTATAAATTTGTTGCATCACTCCCTAAACTACGTTTACCATGACGTTTACGAATAAATATTTAAACGGTGAATATTCTTGGTTTAACTAGCAAACTTAGTTAATTTCTCACTGAAAAGAAGCTGGGTATTTGATTACCTTTTTATTTAAGAAAAATATCGTCACGGTAAGTATTTTTATATATCGTGTTATATTGCAAAATTAACTTATAATAATCATTTAGTTCTAATACAGATGAATAATAATTTAGATGTTGAAATCGAAGATGTTATAGATGATGACCTGGATGACATATTTGCAGTTAATTTTTATTGTATTTAATCTGAATACGCAGTTATTTTAAATAAATATACGATTTTAGGACAAATAAAAGGTGACAGGTTTTATTTTATATCAGAATTTTTACATCAATAATAATAACAATTGACAGTGCTAACTCTACTATAGCAACTGACGGTAACTATGATTACTCTATTTTTCTATAATTACCAACACTACCCCTTAATCTTGGTTTCCGTTTGCGACTAAACCTATTCCAGAAATGCATTTATTATGCTTTGGTTTGCATAGTCCTTTTGTCAAGACATCCGCTATCATGTCTTCTGTGCTCATATACTCCAACTTGATTATCTTGTTTAGCACAGTTTCTCTAATGAAGTGGTGTTTTATGTCTATGTGTTTACTTCTGTTGTGAAATACTGGATTTACAGATAGTTTCTGCGCTGACTGATTGTCATTGTAAATAAGTATACGCTCTTTCTTGCCCAAAATTTCACCCATAATATTTCTTAGAAATATAGCTTCTTTCGCAGCTTCGGAAAGACTCATGTACTCTGCTTCCGTGCTTGATAAAGCTACCGTTCTTTGCTTTCGGCTTTCCCATGAAATCGCCGCTCCACCTAAAATAAACGCGAACCCGGTATATGATTTTCTGTCTATTAAATTTCCTGCCCAATCAGCGTCGGCGTAGCCACACAAAGGCATTCCGGTTTTCTTAAAGATAAGACAATAATTCAGTGTTCCTTTTAAATACCTCAGCACTCGTTTTGCACTTTTCCAGTGCTCTATAGTATAGCAGTTATTAAATTGGCTCAAAACTCCTACTGCATACGCTATGTCTGGTCTGCTGCAAACTGCTAGATACATTAAACACCCAATTAAATTTTGATATGGAATCTTATCAATGTCTATATCATTTTTATCCTTTGTCTCATTTTTAGACAGTTTTCTACCTGTTTCTAAAGGGGTTCCTACTGGTTTACAGTCACTCATCTTGAATCTATATAATATATTTTCAATGAATCTTTTTTGGTCCAAAGAAATAAAACCATTTTCTTGTCTTAGTCTCATGCCTAGTACATTTCTCGCTTTACCTAAATCTTTCATTTGAAATTTATTCATTAGATCTTCTTTTACTTTATTTTTCTCATCTTCATTGTTGCTGAAAATCAAAATATCATCTACGTACAGAGCAATAACTATCAAACATTGTTTAAATATTTTGAAGTAGACACATGGCTCAAATTCCGATTTTTTAAAACCAGTTTCTAATAATACAGAATTAATTTTCTCGTACCACTGTCTAGATGCTTGTTTTAACCCGTAAAGAGCTTTCTTAAGTAAACAAACTTTATTTTTTTGTTCTTTCATTTCAAAACCTTCTGGTTGTCGCATGTATACTTCTTCCTGCAATTCCCCATTCAAGAAAGCTGTTGTTACATCCATTTGGTCTATAGATAAATCTAATTCTGCTGCAAAAGCAAAAAGCATTCTCAGGGTTGAGTATCTCACCACAGGAGAAAAAGTTTCCTCATAATCTACGCCTTGTTGCTGTGTAAAACCTTTAGCTACTAAACGCGCTTTATATCTACTTATAGTTCCCTGAGTATCCATTTTTAATTTAAAAACCCATTTGTTTTCAATAGCTTTCTTGTCCGCAGGTAAATCGACAAGTGTCCATACTTCATTTTGTTTTAGCGCATGAAGCTCGTCCTTGATGGCACGCAGCCAATTTTCACTGTCTTTTCCAGTAAGTGCTTCCTTTACGGTAGTTGGCTCGTCTGCATCAGGCCCATAGGTTTCAGTACCACATATTGCTCGATACAGTATAACATGTCCGTGAATTCTTTTGGACGTCTGTGTCTTTGAGGATATCTACGAATTTCTTCCTCTGTACCATGCACCACGATCGTAGTTTGATCGCTAGTTTCTTTAAAAACATCTTTATTTTGTATTGGTTCCAGGTTGGTATCTGCAAGTGATGTAAGAGGCATTGCAGTTTTTAGTGATTGATCTTTTTCAATCTCTGGGTTTTGGATTCTTGATTCTTCCATGAATACAACATCTCTTGCCTTCTGAATTTTTCCACCTTGATTCTTCACATCCATGAGTCTGTAGGCTTTTGATTCTTCACAATATCCTACAAAAATCGTTTCTTTCGATTTCGAATCCCATTTCTTTCTTAATTGCTTTGGAATATGAACAAAAGCTTTAGATCCAAATACTCTAAGATGAGTTAGATCTGGCTTTCGTCCACTCCAAATCTCTTCTGGCGTAGCTCCGCTTACTGCCTTTGTTGGAGATCTATTTTTAAGGTAGACTGCCGTGTTTATAGCTTCTGCCCAATACTTGATGCTTAATCCGGCATCCTTGAGCATAGTTCGAGCCTTCTCGACTATTGTTCGATTGACTCGTTCGGCCACTCCATTTTGTTCAGGAGTGTACTCTACTGTCAATTGCTGACGTACACCATTTTTCCTGAAAAAATCCTGCAGAGAACGATTAATGTACTCCTTACCATTATCCGATCGCACAATTTTCAAACTTCTTCCAGTTTGTTTTTCGGCAAATATTTTAAATTGTTCAAATTTCGAAAAAACTTCATCTTTTGTCTTTAAAAAATAGACATAAGTTTTTCGAGACTTGTCATCGGTAAATGTCAAAAAATAGCGAGCGCCACCCCATGAAGTTTCACTCATTGGCCCACATACATCAGTGTGTACAAGTTCTAGAAGCTCGTTCGCTCGGTTGGCTCCAGACTTTTTGAAAGGTTGCCTCGTTTGTTTTCCTTCCAAACACGATACACATGTTGACATTTCCTTATCTGAAAATTGAATTCCAGTAGCCATACCTGCTCGAAGAAGTTTCAAATTATGATCTCCAAGATGTGCCAATCTTCTGTGCAATAATTCTTGACTCGGTTTCGTCATTGCAGAATGTGCTTTCTCTGAATTTTGATTTAATTTATAAACACCAATTTCTTCTCGTGCTGATATTTTAATTTCTCCTACAACTTTGCAGTTATCTTGATGATATATTTGACATCCAGTCTCTGAGAAAATTACAACTAATCCCTTTTTTACCATCCTATTCACACTCAATAAATTTGTTGCAAGTTTTGGAACATGCGTCACATCAGATATTGTAATGGGGCTTACTCTATTGCTTAGTCTAATGCTTACATCTCCTACTCCTGTACTGTACAGCTTCTGTTCATTTGCACATACAACTTCCTTGCTTACGGATTTAGCATAATTCTCCAACCAATCCTTTCGATTTGTCATGTGAGTAGTTGCACCTGAATCTACACACCAGTCATTGTCACCTACACTGGCTGACAGGGCTGTGAGTAGAGTAAAGTGGTCATTTTCTTTTGAACTCATTCCTTTGTAGTCCGTTTTCTTCAAACATGTTTTATTTGGGTTTTTAGGACAATCCAGTGCACGGTGATTTAGCTCGTTGCACACGAAGCATCTGAAATCTCTTTTTGGTTTATTTGTTTGAGATAATTTTTTACCTTTAAAGCCTCCTTTTTTTGATAATTCATATTTGTGCTTTGAATGAGAAAGAAGCGCTGTATCTTTTGAGACCTCATTGACAGCTCTTTTCGTGTCCTCCTGCAGTAACTTTCCTTTTATGAAGTCACTTGTTATCGCACTACCTGAACTCTCGATTGCCATTACCATTGGATCGAAGTCGACCGTTAGTCCACTCAACATAATGACTCCTACAAACTCGTCGTCGAGGGGTGCACTTATGTCTGCTAGCTGTTGAGCAAGACAAATAATATCTGCAATATAGGCTTCAATACTTGCATGACGCTCCAATCTTGAATTGAATAATCTTTTGAGTAAGCTTAGCCTCCTCGTTAGACCTTTGTCCTCAAATGCCTTGCGAAGATTATTCCATGCTTCCATTGCTGTTTTGGCCGTTCTCACATGAACGAGACAATGTGGCTGAACCATTATACAAATCTTAGCTCGAGCCCGCTGATCCTTCCTCTTGGTTTCAACGCTGTCTCCATCCATTCGCTGATCCTTTCTTTTGGCTTCAACGCTTTCTCCATCTACTTGGTTAACTGTCTCCGTAATGCAGCTCCAAAGATCTTCATGTATCAAATACATTTCCATGAGAAATTTCCAAGTATTGTAATTGCTTTGACCGTCCAGCTTTTCAATGGGAGGTAAACCGCTCGTACTTGCCATCTTTATATGAACCTATTTTCTCTTATTCGTATATACAAATATTTTTATACTAAACCACGTCCTGGGCCCATAACCTATTGTATTTAATCTGAATACGCAGTTATTTTAAATAAATATACGATTTTAGGACAAATAAAAGGTGACAGGTTTTATTTTATATCAGAATTTTTACATCAATAATAATAACAATTGACAGTGCTAACTCTACTATAGCAACTGACGGTAACTATGATTACTCTATTTTTCTATAATTACCAACAATTTTATTGAAAATAGAATAGTTCGAAGAGTTTATAAAAGAGCAAATTTATACGAGGAACTGGATGACATGCAATTCTGCAAGCGATTTAGGTTATCTAAAAACAGCGTGTTGCAACTACTTGTACTAATAGAACAACGACTAGAATTTCCGTATGACATGTATGTATGATGTGGATTGTATTTATGTTTTGTATTATTTTTAAACAATATTACAATAAGCAGGAACAATAGCGTTTCCCCAATGAACCAATTACTGGTATGCTTACGTGAATTTGCAACGGGAGGCCACTTACAATCAATGGCAGATTTTGGTGGAATGCATGTGTCTTCTATCTCACGGATCGTCGTTAGGGTGTCACAAGCAATAGCAAGCCTACACAGAACATTTATAACATTCCCTTCAACTGCTTATGATATTAAAAAAACTCAAAACGATTTTTATAACATAGCTTCATTTCCGCTAGTTATTGGGGTAATCGGTATGGTACAGTAATATTTGCATTTTTTATGTATTTTGATATGATAATTTATTTTAGACTGTACTCACATAAGTGGAAACGACGCCGAAATCTTTTGAAATAGAAAATCTTATTTTTCTTTAAACGTTCAAGTAGTTGGAAACGCAAATCTTGAAATTACAAATTTAGTCGCTCGCTGGCCAGGTTCCTCGCATGATTTAACCATTTTTCAACACAGTAATTTACGCAGAAAATTTGAACAGGGTGTATATCCTAATTGCGTGTTGTTAGGTAAATCTGTTTTTGTCAAATATCTAATGTTAAATTAAAAACCAAACTTTAATTTTCTCTGTAAGTGACAGTGGGTATAACGTGCGTACATATTTATTTACACCATTATTAAATCCTAGAAATGGCTTAGAACAACTTTATAATCAAGCACATATAAGAACTAGAGTTAAAGTTGAAAATATTTTTGGAGTTTGGAAGAGGCGCTTTCCAATTCTGGCCTATGGGTGCAGGCTGAAATTGGAAACTGCCATGACCGTGATAGTTGCTACTACCATTTTACACAACATTGCTCGTAGATATAATGAAATGCAACCACCGATAGAAGAAAATATGGATGAACATGAATTACAACAACTATTAGCCTTGGGACAAATTCCAAACATCATTCAAGAACCAAATGAGCCGGCAGGTGCAGGTTTTCTTATGAGAAGAAATATTATAGAAAATTATTTCGGAAATTTGTAATTTCAATTACTTTTTATTTATCAAAAATACATTAAAATAAAATCATACTATTTATTTGTATTATATGAACTAGAAAGATGTACTTATTATAAATTATTTAAAATAAACAAAGAACAAAAGTTATATTTTAGTTGCGTTTTCTAAATGTGCGCGTTTAATTTGCAAATCTAAAATTAATGCTTCTTTGCGCAACTCATGTTCCACTTCTTCTCGCTCTCTTTTGCATTTAATGTCTTCTATATGATTTTGTAGAAGAATAACTTTCATTCTGCCAATTTCTTGATAAATCTCCTGAAGTTCATTTGTGCCTTTTTTACTGTTTGAAACTTCTGGTCTTCGACGGTTTGTCCAACATTTCTTTGTTACTGGTAAACTTCCATGCATTCTTTGAGTGTTACTATCTTCTTTATTATAAGCATCATTATTTTGTAATTCGGATTGATTTTAATTTTGTAAATCTAATTTTGTTTGATTCTGACTCTGTTGATTATTACGTATACTTGTCTGTGACCAAACTAATAGATGTATTGCGGGCTACAAACATTATTTTAAATGATTTTGTTGTAACGTATTTTGTTTATACATATATATATATATATATATATATATATATATATATATATATATATATATATACGTATATATATATATATATATATATATATATATATATATATATATAAATACCCAAAATTAGCTCAAAACTCACAAAATATTATATGTGTTTTATTAACAATTAACATAATTGCAGCTACGTTTCAATTGGTGCAGTCCTAAACTAATTTTAGAGGCACAATTAACACAGAAACTCAGCTTGGCTCAGTTGAACTCAAACAAAGAAAACCAAACTGAATTTTTGTGTAAATAGAATGATTGTTGTATTGGATGCACGGCGGTTTGCATTCAAAGAATGTATGCCGAACGGCACTTGGTTGCGTCCCCCACAGCCGCCGTACAAGGATTGACTGGTCCAACTATACAACGTGTGTGAATTTTGAAATTTTTGTACGTAACATAAGTTATGAGATTTATTACTAGTGCTACACTACAATATTTTATGTATAAATGAAACATGCATGTTTATTTATGAAATCACAAAATATGTTCTACAAAAGTTTCAAACTAATTGGCATAAAATTATGTATATTCGCAAAATAATTTATGAGTTAGAGCCGTTTTACACGTAGTACATACGAGATTTATTGCGAAAATAATTATTTCCAACATTTTTGACAGTCCAAAATTTTCGGATAAATTTTCAAAGTAAAATTACTGTATTACACATATAGTACCTACTCTGAAAATTATTCCGAAAATGTTTACAAATCATATTATTTACTAAATTTGTTTTTTTAAATCAAATTTTCATTTTCTTTGAATTTTTGTTCGTTATTTAATAATATTATTCAAAACCACAATAGCTTAACGTAAATGTGTCAATAATATCAGAATATTTCATTCGAGTAAAGCCAGTACTGATTTTGAATTTTACACCAAAATTCTCTTCATAAGTTTCAGAATAATTTTCGAAATAATTTTCGGAGTGTAAAACGGCTCTTAGTGTTGAACAAAAATTCCAAACTTACCACTTTTAAGCAGATCCTGAATCAATACGCAAAGCTGAAAACGTATGAGTAGAAAAGTGTCTTATTATATAAAATTACCTAAATTTATTATTCAACAATGCACAACTTGAAGAATTAGAATTGTAGAAAGAAATGGACAATAAATCCACTTTTCGAAATTATTATCACTTTTGAAAACTAGTAATCATAATATATATTTTTTTAATCGATACTTTTCATTAATTCAATGTATGTAATTATAAAAGATCGAAAGATCGAAATTTGCCAACATTTAGTAAATTATAATTTAAAATTTCCGAACGCTTTGCATTCAACACTAACTACTTTTACTACTACTACTACTAACACCTTGATTGAAAATTACAATATTAAATATGAAAATCTGCGTTAATGAAATCGACATGCTTCTTGTTGCCGTGGAGTACATAATAATAAAAGCTGACGTGTCTGTCACTGAACTTTCTTATACGCATTTTAATTAGTCATCATAATTAAAAAAAATTTGAAAAATTTAAATGTCTTATAAATGCTAACGATCTATCCAAAATAAGTGTACGAAATTATATTAGCGTATACGAAAGTATATTAACACACTTATGCCCAGATATCTTATATTAATTTTAAGGAAATTTGAAATTTTGATAAACATAACAAAAATATCGTCCGCTAAATATATCTGCAATTGTATACAAATGAAACAATCAGCAACAATACACGAACCATTCAATATAAGATCAGATTTCTTATCGAGATAAAACGGAAACTAAAATTTTAGTTAGTCGTGGCATAGCGTATGACATCATTATAGTAGCCACCTTTAGTGCGAAGGCAGCACTATAATATTAAGCGCTGTCTTATGTTATACGTCAGTATATACTTGTCTGTAGATCAGCGACAGATATGCCGTGGCGAGTAGATCAAGGTCAAGTATAAAGACTTAACCTCCGCCACTAGACGTGAGAAGTATGGAATGTAATTTTGAAAATAACCTAATTTTTGTTGTATCCGGTACCTTTTCTGAAAATACTTTTCAAATAAAAGTTTTGCGTAATATTAATATCTTTTATTTTCATTCTTACTAATTTTGCTGTTAGTACTACCGTTTTTGAGTTAAAGCTGAATATTGAAGAAATACTTTTTTTTTGTAACCAGTACCTTTTTTGAAAAATATTTTCAAATAAAAGTTATGAAAAATATCAATATCTTTTATTTTTAATCTAAAAATTTTGCTGTAAAAACTACCGTTTTTGAGTTATAGCAGAAAATGCAAAAAATGACCAGAGTAAACATGCACTTCCTGTTTGAATATTCTTTTCAAAATAGGAGGTTTTCTTGTCAGGCACATACTAATCTTAAGTTTGAAGTTTCGTAACTGTATCTTTTACCGTTTAGGCTGTAGAGCGCACACATACACACAGACAGACTCACACACATACACACACACAGACAGACGTCATCTCAAAAATAGTCAGACTCAATTCAGGGAAGGTCAAAAGATATATTTCCGTTAAAATTTCGAGATCAAAAGTTTTCATGATTACAATACTTACTTATACTGCGTATAAGAAAGTAAAAAATAATAATAATAATATAATTTACAGACTGGTGGTATGTTGTGTTGAAACAATAGTAGACGGCAAAGTTTGTGTCTATGTAACGCAAGGGTGGTGAGCAGGTGTGTTGCATTGTGTGAATTTCATGCAACCGTGATTAAGAATGACTTGATCATGCGACCGTGATTAAAAACTGCTTTTTCGGTCGAAATTCAGCTATAATTTCCAATTATGCAAAATTCGTATTTTAAGGTAAGCGCCTCAGTCCGCTCGAACGCATAGGTGGCCAAAAGTTAGGTGCAACCGTGATCAATAGCTAGCACTTCTTACCTTGAGAATCTATTGCTACAACGCACGGCAGTGTGTGTGTGGGTGTGTGTGTGTGTGTGGGTGTGTGTGTGTGTGTGTGTTGTGTGTGGGGCCTTATACTATGAGAACCGATCAAACAAAATTAGGTAAAATATTTTTTAAAGTTTGAAATAAATCCACTTTCACCGGTTGACGTTCATCGTTTGATGTGTGTGACTGGTGAAAGAAAAATTTTTTCGTGTTTTAATTTAAGATATTCATTCAGTATTCTATACCTACATATATTATAATGTGTATAGTCACTCGAACTACCTTACCCTTTGTAAAGGTGAACAATCATAGCACACTGCCAATCATTTGGAACTACACAAATGTTCAAACAATAGTTAAGCATTTTTACTAACCAATCGAACACATGTGAACTCCCAAATCTTAACATTTCCACAGTTATAGGTACATATGTACCTACCATTTGTCACTTACACATCTTCTTCACTAATCAACAGCCGTAAACATCTGATGCATTACTACAATCATAACGTATAAACTTCTGAAACATTCACACCATCTCACTCTTACATCTGATTCATTCCAAATGAATTCACCACAATCATTCAATGTATAAATAATTTAATGAGTTTGAATGAAGCGAAAGAAGTGTGTATGGATAGAGTTGAATGGATGGCGTAAGATTATAAAGATGTGAAGAATATTATGTATGTATGTATGTATCTATTGTTACGAGCCTACGGGGTATGCCCGAATACAGGGACGAAATACGGGTTGCCTATACAACTAACCTAGGAAGATCTTCCATAACGGCCGAGACGTTTCGAGAAGGATATATGTACACGTACATACATACATACATACATACATACATACGCGGGTATTCGGCAGGAAAGTGACAATCCAGTGTTCGCGTGAATCACTAGTGTGCGAGTTTAATATGTGGCGAGTAGAGATATTACACCCATTAGTGTGGAAATAAATCTAAGATATATTAATTAGTATTAAATATTAGTTCAATAAGTGGTTTAGTAGTTGGTTTAGTGTAGTAAATAAATGAATAGTAGCGTTTAAGTTAAAAACTGTTGTTTGATTTCTCCACCCAAACGGTAAACACGTTACAGTTTGCATATACATATGTATGTACATATGTATGTATGTATGTATCTTTGATATTTAAATAACTCAGGTATGCTTTTTTAACATGTATGTATGTGTGAGTGTATGAGTGAGTGAGCACTTAAGACTTACATAAGAACTAGATGTGCACCTTCTATTTTTAAAAAGAATATTCAAAACGGAAATGTACCTATGTTTACTCTAGTCTTTTTTTATTTTATTGTTGAAATAACTCAAAAACGGTTGCACTTAGAGAAACATTATTTCAATAAAAGTGAAAGATTATAATATTTAGTTTGCAAATATTTTTCAAAATGAGTACTGGTTACAAGAAAATGGCTATTGAAATTTAATCTTATTATATTTATTTTTACATAAATCGTATCATCTGCGCCTGTCAATTGTCCTACAAAAAAAAAACAAATAGACTCAAGTAATTTGGAATTTAACATTTAATAATTATTGTAAGCAATTTATTTAGTGAAAAAGTGTTTTAAAGGTTAGTAACATATTATATTATTATTATTAGTAAAATAATAAAAATATGATATTTTTATTTTGTTAATTCATCATCTGTTACTATTAACATCTGTGTAAATCCCGTTTGCCGTTTTCTACCTACCACTAATGATTTCCCATTTGATTATACATATTAACCGTTATGTCTGATTTTTTCTGATATTGCAATTATTTGAGATCAAAACATAATATAAATATATAAGTAATGTACATACATATGTACGTACTACCTATTGATCGTCGTCAAGTGAAGAAAATTATTTGTAGATTGGTGTAGATTCTATCTTTTCAGTTTCAGTTAGATACACAGAAAGAAAAACTTTAGAGAATTTGACTAATTGCAATTAGTTGTTTTTACATTAGCTAAAATATCTATAATATTAGTTAGAACAACTAAAGTTGAATAGATGAATTATCTAATGAAGAATATATGATATTTTTAGTTAAAAATATAGGTCGTTCAAATAAAACAATAGTTATTTGACCTAATACATTAGCTGTTTTCCCTAAAAAATTAGAGCATTTAAAACTTTAGTTGGCTATTCTACAAAATAGATCAATTATCTAATGTTCGTTTTTGCTGTGCAACTAAAAATATAGATGTTTTAACTACTTAAAATATATGTTTCTGAGAACAAATTAAAATGGACTTTCAGCTAATATATATATAGTTGTTTCAAATACTGAAAATTTGATGATTCATCTATAGTTGTTGATGATTCGTCTATTTAAAATATATGGAACTGATAAAGATAATAATGGAATAGGAGAATATTATTGGGGGTTTTAACTAATGCAAATAGATAATATATCTAAAGAATTAGATCAATTTGAATACGTTGCTTGTTTAACTGCGTAGTTTAGTAATCTTCAACGGAATAATGTTGTGCAACATACATACATATGTATCATATTCGCGTTGTCTGTGCACCAAACATATTTTGAACATAATGAGTGAGGGTCAAGGCATTAGTGAGTGGGAACGACTTCTTATTCTATGGAAGTTAGATGCCCTGATACCTGATTTCAAAGGTAAGTTAAAGTTGATTTTGTGATAAAATATAACCTAAGAATGTTTGTCAAAATAAAGGATTCTGACACGTTTTTATATATTTATGTATGTATATAATTAATGAAACTAATCCATTTTAGGGTTTTGAAACACCATTAGCCACAAGAGAAGTAAATACAGTTCAAAGCTGGGTTGAGTCCCTTCCAATTTCTATTAGAAATCCGAACGAACCTCGTCAGATGCATTTGTAAGGTTTCGTTCCAGATGTTGTAAAAAAATTAATTATTGTGCACATATAATTAAGTAAAACCACCATTTTTGTAACAGTATATGTAACTATTATGTAATTTTTTATAATTTAAATAAGTTTTTTTACTAAATTTATATGTTTTAGATTATTTTATGAACCAATATAATTAGATAATTCATATATTTATTTATATTGAAAATATCTAACATTATTAGTCGATTAATATATTCCAATTATTTAAAGTATCTAATAACATTAGATAATTTAAATATTTAAAAGGATTTTGTATCTATTTTAAATAGATAAATTTTCTGTTATTTTTAGTTTAATCATCTAAACTAAATAGTTAATTTACGTACTGTTTTTGTTAAAATAACAAATCATCATTCGATAAACTAACTATTTCTATTTTATAATTTGACTAGTTAATTTAACAAAACGATTCATTAAAAATAATATGAATGTGGAAATAAAAATTACAAACCAATATCACTATCAAAATGAACGCGCAAAAAGTATTCGTACATGTAACAAATTGTTATAATATTTTCAATTTTACACATATAACCTATATATTTTTTTGGATATCTATTGGCTCTAACAATAGTTAGGAGTCTGTTTGGTATTAAATTTACCAAATACCTTAAAAATGATTGAAATGCTATCCCATTCTACATGGTGCTCAATTTTCAAATAGTTTTTATTAGAAATTAGCCGTTTTCTTATTTCTTTTTCATCTTTAGTCTATAAATGCTCATTTTTATTAATGCCTGATGATTCGGAAGGCATTTTCGATAGCTTGGTGTATTAAAAAGGATACACAATCTGGAGTACCAAGCGCTATGTTTTGGATCATTGTCTTGCATGAATATGACATTTCTCTTGGCTCCCATTTTCTCCATGCTAAGAATGCAATATTCTTTTAAGATGATGATGATATAGACTATATGATCCATAATTCCATGAAATGAGTGTAGTTTTCCAATACCAGCAACACTCATACATCCCCATACAAGTACATCTCCGCCACCGTGTTTTACTAACCGAAGTAAGCTTATTTTGTCAAATTCTGTTTGTGTTTTTCTCCCTAAGTCCGAACCAAAATTATTGTTTTTTTGAGTCATAAGGATATATAACTTTATACTAGAGCTCGATTGTCATTTTATGAAGTCTTTAACACACGTCAATCGCTTCTTTCAATTAACTTCGTAATCTCAATATTTTCTTCGAGCAGATCGACCATGATACTCAATATATCGTAGTACATTTCGGATATTACACTGACACAAATATATTTCAGTGGTAATTTACTGTTCTTCCGTAAATTTTGGTGCAATAATTTATGGAATTTCTTTAATTTTCCTTACAGTTTTCCACTTCTGGCTTTATTTTTCGATGTTTTAGTTTCACGAAAGCTATTAATTCTATTTTACACTGTATAATGTGGTCTATGTATGATACTCGAAATCTTTCTCAATGAAATGCACTAATTATGCAATGAAATAATAAATTTTCTTTCAGTTTAACTAGTTTCTTTGCTTTTACTTCTTATATTGCACAGATAATTGGTAAATGATATTGGTTTTTTGGAAAATTTCATATAATATGTTCGGGGAAGGTCCCATGTTATTGTTATTATTGCCATTCGGCGAAAGTCTATAAAATTACTAATGCTGAAACAAAAAAACTAACGTGTACGAATACTTTTTGCGCGCTAATTTGACGTGTGTCATCGGTTTTTATTTTTTATTGGCACTATAATTTAATTTTTGTTGATTAATTTATGTATAAATATTGAATGTGTTTATCCATGATACTCTACATATTTTTATATTTTACTTACCTTCAATTGTTTTCCTGTAAAAGTAGTTTCTTTGTGAAAATTCTAACTGTACGAATACTTATTGCGCTCACTGTATGTAGGATGTGGTGGATCTTTCAATGACTTACTTGAGTAAAAATGTTATGTTTATTTCTTTGATGGCAGTTCTTGTACTTTTCTACAAGAGTTCATCATCTCAAAATTATGAGTGGAATTCGGTAATCGTTAAAAACGGCGCTGAGACCGCATTGAACAAATTCTGTTGGCAAATAAGGTACTAAGGACAGTTTACAGTATCCTGAAAAGCTGGAGTTGCCTAAAGTCATTCCATTCCAAACAACTTAACCGATTACGATCAAGTGAAAATCTACCAACAAGCCAATCACAGCTCAATATTCAGATGATGTCACATTTGCTTACGATACAAGAGGTAACATACATACATACATACATATTTAGTTTTGTTTTGATATTCTTTATTATTTTATGTATATGTACTACAAAGATAGGCAAATACCAGTACAAGTTTATTAAAAAAAAAAACTATCTGCTCCTTTACTTCCAAATTTAGTAACGAATAATTCCGACAAATTTTAAATATAAAAATTCGATAAACACGAAAATCTAAACTAAAGAGCCTTTTAAAAACATAATGTAGTCATCATGAAACACTTCCTCGCCCCACCCCCCAGGATACGTTCTAACATATGTATTTATGTATGTATGTATGTGTGTATAGCAGTTTTTCAATATCTTTTTTCATAAATCTTAATTGTATTGTGAATAATATGTATATAAAATTGTACTACCTATGTATTATTTATTGGTTATTCTGCAAGTTATTAAAGTTCATACATTAAAACATTTGTATATGTATTTATTGTGAAAACGGAAGGAGAACGGAAGGCTTATTGTTGATAATTTGAGATAATATTACATTGTAATTCTATCAACATTTTATACATTCATCTTGAATTTACAGACATGCATGCAGAGAGAGAAAGAAAGAATATCGCAATTATTTACAATTACTGTTAATTATTCAAAAATATATTTATAGTAAGATATGAATTTTCGAAATCTTTATTTAATTCATTTTATAACTTTATAATACATACTTGGGTTAATTAAGAAGAAAATAGGCCAATTTTAAAGTAGGGCTTACGAATTATTCGATTGGTTTATCTTTTCTTTTTGAAAAATGGCGTAGTTCCGAATGATGAAGAGGGAAAGGTAGTTTGAGTGACTACAGGACCATTCGTTTGTTGAGTGAGGTGTAACATACATACATACATACATAAATTGCGTATGAAATTGCATGATATGCAAGGTAAGGTTCGAAATAAAAGAATGTGGGACAGTGTGTAATGGTAATGATAAATGGACATCAGGTTCTCAAACTTATTTCGCCCACCGCCCACTTTGAGAATAAAAAATGTTCTAGAGCCCCCCCAAAATGTTTTAACTTACCATCTGTTGCACAACTGAAAAGCAGCTTTTGCAAATATTATTATTATTAAACGTGCCATATGACGAATAGGACGGATAGGAAAGATAGGATTTGGCCCATATCCTATTTTTCAATGAGAGCAATTAGAAGTATTGTTATGAACGAGTTTGTTAATACCAGGCACAAATTTACATAAAAACAACCTTAAGTCACAGTAACATGTAGCCGATTTCTCTTAATGCTATCAGAAATCGTTGAACAATCGACCATAATCCAGGGTTAATACAGTTGCGGGATTGAATTTCGCAATTCTGACTAAATAATCTGTCATTTAGTGATTTAGTCCTTCTGATTCTACGTATTAACTGCTCTGATGTGAACGCCTGCATGTTCACTCGCAACCAAATGCTGGCGATGAATGACTTAATGCACGTCTGAAACTTTATTTTTTAAGTACGCCATGTGACGCCCTATCATAGCCGCTCCGGCGACATCGGGAAGCAGCTGACATAATAATCAAAGGAATTTCCTTTTCCAGTGTTTAATTAAAAACCTCACGATTTATGTATGTACATATGACAACAATAATGCTTTATGCATTAGTAGGTGAACTGAATTGAAAATTGGCAAGTCTGCAGATGATTGCACAACACCATTGTGTTGCGATTCTTCAATGTTTTCAGCCATCTCATCAATTCGCCTTTGCTTGCACAGAACTATTGGTCAAAGGAATTTTTCGGAAAATATGTATGTACATATCTATGTATCATGTATGTATGAATAATTAATATGCTGGTTTATGAAGCACAGCAGTTATTACTTCTTTTAGTGCCGGTAAAATTAAATCTTCCCCAATAGTGTGTGGTTTTCCGGTTTTAGGAATTAGCAATGAGATATTTTACGAAGTTCGAAGTCCGTCATGTATGTACCTACTTCTTTTCCAGGTCTTGTAGCCTAGAAGGTTTCATCGCTTCATCGCATCATCACTTCATTTGAAAATGTTTTTCGACAAATAAGGCACATTGGCGAAGATGGATTTGTGGAATTTTCGATAAACCAGTATTCCGTGGGTGTAACAACCCAGCAACGCAATTATATTCCAGTGTTGTTCTTTTATTGCTATCGACTGTTGCTGTTTCCTAGCTAGTGTGGGTTAAGATCCAGCGAGGTTGTACAAAGTTGTACTAAAAGAATAAAAATGTAAAATAGAGTAAAAAAATAAAAAAAAGGTACTGGTGAGAGTACCGGACGTGGTTCTCATCACACATGTACATGTGACTCTTTAAACTCAACATATTTATTATTATTTATACTGTGCGGCATATTATCAACAATCATAAAAGAAAGAAACCGTAAGCAAATAAGAAAACAAATTATTTTTAATTAGATTAGGAATTAAGTATTGCATATATGAATTGAGAAGTTGATGTAATGTAATGTAATGTATTATTTTTCAGGATTCTCAAAATATTATAGTGATGCGTAGTGCAATAACATTTCATAGCAAAAAATGGCACAATTAGTGCTCCATTTGTGCTGTATATCAAAATATGGACTTTATCTAGGGCATAGTGTAAATTTGATAGCTAAACTTAAATGTGTTAATACGCGATGGGTGTCAACGCATGTCACGCGAAGATTAGGCCAGACACAAACAAATAGAACAGTAACACCGGCAGCAGCAGCAGCAGCACCAGTGAAAGGCATACCTTACAAGCAACTTTCAATTGGTGTTCCGAAAGAAAAATGGGCTCACGAAAAAAGGGTCGCTATTACTCCGAGAGTAGCAGCCGCCTTTGTCAAGAAAGGCTTTACAGTAAATGTAGAAGCAAGCGCAGGCTTAGTTTCGAAATTTAGAGATGACGAATATACGAAAATTGGAGCCAACATAGGCAATACACAATCTGCATTTAATTCGGGTAAGTAACACTAACAACAACAACAACATCGAGATTCCCTTTTAATTCCTTAATGATTGCAGATATCGTGTTAAAAATTCGCCAACCGATGGACGATGAAGTAAATAATATTAAAGACAAAAGTACAATTCTATCATTCCTGTATCCAGCGCAGAATAAGGCATTAATCGATAACATGGCCAAGAAAAAGATTAATGCATTTGGTAAGAATAACATCATACATCAACATTCTTTTTTTAGTCATCTATTGTTGTTGTGCTTTTTTAACAAACATTTTTTTAAAGCCATGGATTGTATTCCTAGAATATCGCGAGCTCAAGTATTTGATGTTCTAAGTTCAATGGCAAACGTATCTGGTTACAGAGCTGTAATCGAAGCAGCAAGCCACTTCCCCAGATTCTTCCCGGGTATGTAACATACATACATACATGGATAGGATGTATGTACGTACCTATATGCTTCATTTGACTAACTAATCACTAATTTTCATCCATTTGGCCAAATAACAGCCGCTGGTAAAGTGCCCCCAGCCAAAATCCTTGTTGTAGGCGGTGGTGTCGCTGGGTTAGCAGCAATAGCACAAGCGAAAAATATGGGCGCGGTTGTCAGGGCGTTCGATACTCGGTCAGCGGTTCAAGAACAAGTAGAATCTCTTGGGGCGGAATTCCTCACAATTAATATCAAAGTATGACCCCGCCCGCGTAAGTGTTATTGATTTTATGATCAAATTTAATTAAACGGTACGCATTACAGGAAGAAGGTGGAACTTCTGCTGGGTATAGCAGAGAAATGTCTGCTGAGTTCATTGATGCTGAACATGCATTATTTAAGAAACAGTGTCGAGAAGTCGATATTATTATCACGACTGCTCTTATTCCAGGCAAGAAAGCGCCATTGCTTATACTCAAAGTGAGACTAATTCCAAGTACAACAACAACCAATGTTTAATCAATGTTAAGGTGTTTCTTGAATTCTAGGACCACATAGCTCAAATGAAACCTGGTAGTGTGGTTGTTGATTTGGCCGCGGAAACTGGTGGCAATATTGAAACAACAAAACCTGGCAAAATTTACACCTTCAAGGATGTAATTCATGTAGGAATTACAGATTTTCCAAGTCTTCTGCCGACTCAGAGCTCAACGTTATACGCGAACAATATATCGAAATTTTTGTTCTCTATTATGGGTATGTATGCACATAATACATACCTAAACTATATCATTCGATAATGATCTAGCGATCGAAACGCGTCGTGACCAAAATTAAAAACAAATAGAAGCCAAAAAGGGAAATCAAACTCCAAAATATTAATTATGTATGCACATAATACATACCTATCTACGTTTCTCTTCTTACCGTTCTTTCTTTAATTTCTTGACACGAACATCCGAAATTCTAATCTCTAAAACGACCCAATAGGAGAAAAGGATCACTTCCATATCAACCTAAATGATGAAGTAGTCCGTGGTTGTTGTGTGCTACATGAAGGACAAATGATGTGGCCGCCACCAAAACCCAAAACTCCTGCCGGAACACCTCCAGTTGTTAAGCCGAAAGCCGTCGTCAAAGCATTGGTTGCAGTCGATCCATACAAGACAACTTTAAATGATACATTAGCTCTCAGTGCTGGTATGTTAATACTTTTTACAGAAACTAAAACAACTAACAGAATGTGTGTGTGTGTGTGTGTGTGTGTGTGTATGTCAGGTATTGGCACATTATTGAGCTTTGGTATTATTTCACCAAACCCCACATTCACTGGTATGTTAACAACGTTGAGTTTGTCCGGAATCGTTGGGTATCATACCGTTTGGGGAGTATCTCCAGCTTTACATTCCCCACTTATGCCAGTGACTAATGCCATCTCAGGCATCACAGCAGTAGGAGGGCTAGTACTTATGGGCGGAGGGGTATTACCTACAAATCAAGTTGAGGTAATTTACCGATGATCATTGCTTGTGGCTAGTAGTGCAACTATAATTATTTTCAGACACTGACTGCAGCGGCAGCCTTTATATCGTTCATAAACGTCTTTGGAGGCTTCGTAGTTACGAAGCGGATGCTAGATATGTTCAAACGGTAAATAAAAAGAGATTCCAAGAGACACCAATCCATAAGATATACTACTAACTACTATTTATTTATCTACCTATCTATCTATCTATCTACTTAGACCGACAGATCCACCTGAGTATACTAAACTATATGGTATTCCAGCCGGCACATTTGTCCGCATATATGGTTTGGCAACATTCCTTGGTAGTACAGAAATCCACCAAGCTGCTTATTTGGCAGCTGCATTATGTTGTGTTGGTGGCCTAGCCGGCTTGGCTTCACAAACCACCGCAAAAATGGGCAATAATTTGGGAATGGTAGAATGGTGTCTTTCTTTGATTTATTTTACCGGATCAGTAATAAATTTGATTTTAGATTGGCGTGGGAGGTGGTATCGTTGCTACCCTGGGACATCTTGGTCCTGATATGAGCGTTCTTACTCAAATGTTTGCATCTATGGGTCTTGGTGGCGCACTTGGTACAGTTATCGCCAATCGCATCCAGATCACGGATTTACCACAATTGGTTGCTGCTTTCCACAGTCTGGTTGGCTTGGCAGCTGCGCTAACATGTGTTGCAACCTATATAAATGAGTTTGCACATTTCGCGACTGATCCCGCCGCTACAGTTACCAAAACTGCCCTCTTCCTTGGAACTTTTATTGGCGGAGTTACATTCAGGTATGTTATTATTATTTATTTTTAATATAATTATCGATTTAAAATAAAAATGTTTTTCCCAGTGGTTCTTTGATTGCTTACGGCAAACTCCAGGGTCTGCTTAAATCAAATCCAGTACTGTTACCCGGACGAAATTATATAAACGGTGGAATGCTAACCGCAAATGTGCTGGCAATGGGAACTTTTTATTTAGTCCCAAATATGACTGGAGGTCTCGCTTGTTTGGGAACTACAGCTGCATTATCCACAGCAATGGGAATAACACTTACAACCGCAATTGGAGGTGCTGATATGCCGGTGGTCATCACCGTTTTGAACAGTTATTCTGGCTGGTCGCTGTGTGCCGAAGGCTTCATGTTGAATAACAATTTAATGACTGTCATTGGAGCCCTGATTGGGTCAACAGGAGCAATTTTGTCCTTTATCATGTGCAAAGTAATAGTTTTTCCGCTTCGACCTAATAATAATAATAATAATACTTGTTGTATCATGACTGATTGTATGAGTTTTGGTATAGGCTATGAATAGATCATTGGTCAACGTTATTTTGGGAGGGTATGGAACTGCAAGTACTGGTGGAGGTAAACCAATGGAAATTACAGGTGTACATACAGAAGTTGACGTTAATAACGTCTTTGAAATGATTAAATCCTCGCAGAACATTATCATCACACCTGGTTATGGTTTATGCGTTGCTAAAGCTCAATACCCGTTAGCCGAAATGGTTAGCATTTTGAAGAAGAAAGAAAAGCATGTGCGCTTTGCTATTCATCCAGTGGCGGGTATGTACACACATATTTAATTAACATACAGTTTATTTATTACCAAATATTTATTTTTTTTTTTGAAGGACGTATGCCTGGCCAGTTAAACGTACTGTTAGCTGAAGCTGGAGTTCCTTATGACGATGTCCTAGAAATGGACGAAATTAATGAAGATTTCAAAGACGCCGATCTCGTTTTAGTAATCGGCGCGAATGATACAGTAAATAGTGCTGCCCAAGATGATCCGAACTCACCGATTGCTGGCATGCCTGTCTAGGAAGTTTGGAAAGCTGCACAGGTCATCGTAATGAAACGATCCCTGGGTGTGGGTTATGCTGCTATCGATAATCCCATTTTCTACAAACCTAACACCTCCATGCTGCTGGGCGATGCTAAGAAAACATGTGATGCCTTACTCGCGAAGATTAAGGAACATTCATCAAATTAAGTATAACTGGCGAACATTTTTAAAACAATCAACCAGTTTAGTTTTATTAGTTTTATCATAAGTTTTTTCGCAACTAATACAAATTGATACGTCTCGTTGCACAAAGAGAGTGTTTTATTATTATTGTGTTAAAAAGGGTTACGATTTAAATTTAACTATTGCTAAAACTAATTACAACACCACATTTTAATGATATTATTAAAGTAAGTATAAATATTTGGTTAGGTTGTAGATAAAAATAAAAGAACTGAATAGTTGACATTTTTATTTTATATTTTTACAAAATCTAACCATGGTATGTACTAGGTACGACATTTCAATGTAATTTAGCATTTCACTCTCTCATTCTACTGCATAAAACAATATTTATATTGTAACAGGTATTTTGAGACGAACATTATTTTAGGAAAAACTAAATTTAAAAATAAAGTCTGAGCTCATCAAGTGAATTTTTGTAAATTGTTATCTTAATGAGTGAATCAATTTGTTAGAAATGATTAATTTATGGTGTAATTTATGGTATAAATTGAACATATATGCAAATCAATCCACAAAATACATTAATAGTCAACCAAACCACCATTTACAGATAGACAATGTAAATGGGACTACGCGTGGCGCGTCAATATAGTTCGTTTTTTGTACCAAGAGTTGGTGCTAGGAGTGTCATCATGAAGTTTTGAATATACGTACAGTCACCGCCATAAACTTTGTTGTAGCAAATACAATCTTGAAAAGGCCGAATTGTCTTGTCTGAATCAATGAGAAGCGTGGAGTGTACGAAAGTCGGACGCTTGATTTTAGCAATGTCTCCACATTGCGTTTTAGAAATAATTTTGTTATTTTCGTAAACGAAATATGAAAAAACATGAAAAAAAAAACTGATTTGGGTACATTACATTACTATAATATTGCAATTTTACAAAATCGTATAAAACTGAATGTTTTTTTGCTTTTGGTGCAAATTATAAAGCCAATATTCTTGCACACTATTACAGATGGCATAATTTTCAGCTTATTTCGTTTCATTCCGAGGTGAAACCCTAATTTGACTGGGCTAAATGTTCTTTGCTTTTGGTGCAAATAATAAAGACAATATTACAGATGGAATATTTATTTCTTTTATTTGAAATTATGAAATTAAGCCCGCGACGTCCGCCATCTAATGCTGACCGATCTAAACGCTCGCGCTATCTACCTTACCGACGTTGTAATGTACTACCTTACCGATAGTTTATTAAGTATTGTTTTTGACAGTTGTGTTGTGTGTTTTTGTGTGTGACTTTATTAAGGAACAAATATAGTTTTACTTAACGAAACTCAGGTGCTTCTATTCACAATAACCTAACTGACTCACAGTTTCAATATCTTTACCTTCATTTTAACCGTGGATACAATGGAAAATATATTATACAAAGAAAAACAATAAAACGAAACATGTACCTACCTTAATACTAAGACGGTGAAATGCGACAATGCAATTTAAACGTAATTAAAAATATCTGCAGTGTCATGCACCGAACTTTCTTATCCGCATATGGGGTAAACCATATCGTAGTTACATTATTTTTCTAATTTATAATATTTGTTCTAACCTTTAGATCGCTTGTACACT
Organism: Nebria salina; assembly: GCA_944039245.1. Classification (NCBI taxonomy): domain Eukaryota; kingdom Metazoa; phylum Arthropoda; class Insecta; order Coleoptera; family Carabidae; genus Nebria; species Nebria salina. Next base: position 8,656,935 of record OX063271.1, read on the forward strand.
AAATATATTTCTTAGAATAAATATTAAATGTTAAACTTCAAATTATTTAATGGCCGTTTGCACCATCGAAGTTTATAATTTAACTATAGTTTAGAGACTAGTTATTGTATAAATTTGTTGCATCACTCCCTAAACTACGTTTACCATGACGTTTACGAATAAATATTTAAACGGTGAATATTCTTGGTTTAACTAGCAAACTTAGTTAATTTCTCACTGAAAAGAAGCTGGGTATTTGATTACCTTTTTATTTAAGAAAAATATCGTCACGGTAAGTATTTTTATATATCGTTTTATATTGCAAAATTAACTTATAATAATCATTTAGTTGTAATACAGATGAATAATAATTTAGATGTTGAAATCGAAGATGTTATAGATGATGAACTGGATGACATATTTGCAGTAAATTTTATTGAAAATAGAATAGTTCGAAGAGTTTATAAAAGAGCAAATTTATACGAGGAACTGGATGACATGCAATTCTGCAAGCGATTTAGGTTATCTAAAAACAGCGTGTTGCAACTACTTGTACTAATAGAACAACGACTAGAATTTCCGTATGACATGTATGTATGATGTGGATTGTATTTATGTTTTGTATTATTTTTAAACAATATTACAATAAGCAGGAACAATAGCGTTTCCCCAATGAACCAATTACTGGTATGCTTACGTGAATTTGCAACGGGAGGCCACTTACAATCAATGGCAGATTTTGGTGGAATGCATGTGTCTTCTATCTCACGGATCGTCGTTAGGGTGTCACAAGCAATAGCAAGCCTACACAGAACATTTATAACATTCCCTTCAACTGCTTATGATATTAAAAAAACTCAAAACGATTTTTATAACATAGCTTCATTTCCGCTAGTTATTGGGGTAATCGGTATGGTACAGTAATATTTGCATTTTTTATGTATTTTGATATGATAATTTATTTTAGACTGTACTCACATAAGAGTTCAATCACTTGGTGGAAACGACGCCGAAATCTTTTGAAATAGAAAATCTTATTTTTCTTTAAACGTTCAAGTAGTTGGAAACGCAAATCTTGAAATTACAAATTTAGTCGCTCGCTGGCCAGGTTCCTCGCATGATTTAACCATTTTTCAACACAGTAATTTACGCAGAAAATTTGAACAGGGTGTATATCCTAATTGCGTGTTGTTAGGTAAATCTGTTTTTGTCAAATATCTAATGTTAAATTAAAAACCAAACTTTAATTTTCTCTGTAAGTGACAGTGGGTATAACGTGCGTACATATTTATTTACACCATTATTAAATCCTAGAAATGGTTTAGAACAACTTTATAATCAAGCACATATAAGAACTAGAGTTAAAGTTGAAAATATTTTTGGAGTTTGGAAGAGGCGCTTTCCAATTCTGGCCTATGGGTGCAGGCTGAAATTGGAAACTGCCATGACCGTGATAGTTGCTACTGCCATTTTACACAATATTGCTCGTAGAAATAATGAAATGCAACCACCGATAGAAGAAAATATGGATGAACATGAATTACAACAACTACTAGCCTTGGGACAAATTCCAAACATCATTCAAGAACCAAATGAGCCGGCAGGTGCAGGTTTTCTTATGAGAAGAAATATTATAGAAAATTATTTCGGAAATTTGTAATTTCAATTACTTTTTATTTATCAAAAATACATTAAAATAAAATCATACTATTTATTTGTATTATATGAACTAGAAAGATGTACTTATTATAAATTATTTAAAATAAACAAAGAACAAAAGTTATATTTTAGTTGCGTTTTCTAAATGTGCGCGTTTAATTTGCAAATCTGAAATTAATGCTTCTTTGCGCAACTCATGTTCCACTTCTTCTCGCTCTCTTTTGCATTTAATGTCTTCTATATGATTTTGTAGAAGAATAACTTTCATTCTGCCAATTTCTTGATAAATCTCCTGAAGTTTATTTGTGCCTTTTTTATTGTTTGAAACTTCTGGTCTTCGACGGTTTGCCCAACATTTCTTTGTTACTGGTAAACTTCCATGCATTCTTTGAGTGTTACTATCTTCTTTATTATAAGCATCATTATTTTGTAATTCGGATTGATTTTTATTTTGTAAATCTAATTTTGTTTGATTCTGACTCTGTTGATTATTACGTATACTTGTCTGTGACCAAACTAATAGATGTATTGCGGGCAACAAATATTTTAAATGATTTTGTTGTAACGTATTTTGTTTATACATATATATATATATATATATATATATATATATATATATATATATATATATATATATATATATATATATATATATATATATATATATATATATATATACGTATATATATATATATATATACGTATATATATATATATATATATATATATATATATATATATATATATATATATATATATATATATATATATATATATATATATATATATATATATATATATATATATATATATATATATATATATATATATATATATATATATATATATATATATATATATATATATATATATATATATATATATATATATATATATATATATATATATATATATATATATAATATATATATATATATATATATATATATATATATATATATATATATATATATATATATATATATATATATATATATATATATATATATATATATATATATATATATATATATATATATATATATATATATATATATATATATATATATATATATATATATATATATATATATATATATATATATATATATATATATATATATATATATATATATATATATATATATATAGTTAAGATTTAGGTTAAACCTAATTAACGAAAGGGTTATTTGATATTGTAATGAACTTTATTAATAGTAAAGATGTACATAAAACAAAACGAAACACATTTTTATATATAATTACCGTTGACATTTTTTTGTCGAAGAACATGTATATCAACTTAATAAAACAAAAATACGGACCTATGTCAAAACACTCAATGGCGGGACATTTAAAGTGTGTATTGGAAAATATACAGATATTTCTAACACGCCCCCTCAATACACACATTTACGCACACAACGCTCTCGCAGAAGTTAAACTAAGTCCTTCCAAACACTTTTGGTGACTTACACGCACTAACGGTTTAGTCAACACATCTGCGATCATTTGTTCCGTTGACACATGCTCTAACGAAAACATTTTTGCGCTTATCGACTCACGTACGAAATGATGTTTGATGTCAATATGTTTCGTACGCGCGTGAAACAGAGGATCATTCGCAAGACACTGAGCTCCTTGATTGTCCACGTTAATAACGATATCAGTCCAATCTTCTAAACCTAGCTCATACAATACACTGCGTAAATATAGCGCCTCCTTCGCCGCTTCCGCTATGCTCACATATTCGGCCTCGGTTGAAGACAACGCAACAGTTCGTTGCTTTTGCGATTTCCACGTAATCGCAGCACCACTGAGTAAAAATGCGTACCCCGTATATGAATGACGGTCAATGGTACAGCCACCCCAGTCGGCATCCGTATATCCAAACAACGGAGCATCAGTCTTCGTATAATTTAGTCCTATATTTGCAGTTCCTGCGAGATATCTTAGGACTCTTTTCGCAGCAATCCAATGACATTTGCGTGGCTTTGTCGAGAACTGCGCTAACCTCGACACAACATTGGCAATGTCCGGTCGCGTGGCCACCGATAAATACATTAGCGCACCAATTAGTTCGCGATACGGACAATTTTCAATCGAATCGTCGTCACTTGCGCTGTCAAAACGCACGTTCACCTCCGACGGTGTCGCAACAGAATTACACGCTTTCATTCCGTATTGATTCAACAATCCAAGAACATAACCAGTCTGTGATAACTTAATTTGACCTTCACGTTGGTCAATCTCTAAACCAAGGCAGTACTTTGCGCTTCCAAGTTCTTTTATTTCGAAGTCTTCTAGAAGTTTTGTTTTTAAATCTATCACACGGTTGAATTTTCTTGATGCCACTAGTATATCATCTACATATACTAGCACAAGGAAGATATCATCACCTGCATTATTGTAGAATAAACATGGTTCATTCTTCGTTGGTTTCAGTCCTAAGTTCATTAGCTTCTCACTAAGTCGTGAATACCACTGACGGCCGGCTTGTTTCAGTCCATACAACGCCTTTTTCAATCTACATGCGTTTCCACCGTCACGAAGACTCTTCAGCATCTTCCTTGCACGAACACCAACATCTCTAGATCCATGCTTGGACCCAATTCTCTCTAGTATTTCGTTCAACAACTCTGGCACTCTCATGATCACTTCTTCATTCAGCGATCCATTTAAATATGCCGTCACAACGTCGAATTGCCAAATGTTCAATCCAAACTGTACCGCGAGCGCTAACAACAGTCTTAGCGTTTCTAATCTCGCAACTGGTGCAAAAGTTTGATTGTAATTTACACCAAATTTCTGACTAAAGCCTTTAGCGACCAATCGAGCTTTTCGTCGCTCTACTTCACCATTCGCACTGTGCTTATTCGTCAGCACCCAACGACATCCAACAATGTTTTTATTGTCACTTTTGACAATAACGTTCCAAGTGTCGTTTTTCAGTAAACTTGCAATTTCTGACTCCATCGAGTCTTTCCATTCGTCGCGCGCTTCACTATTCAAAGCATCTTCAACGCTGACCTCAGCGACTCCAGCAAAAACATCTTCTTCTACATCACCGCTCGTACCGTCTACTTCGACATTTGGCTCATGCGTTACAGCGTTTCTTGATCGAAATAACTTCTTCGGTCGCCCCCCTGCTTCCTGTACGCACTATACGCGGTCTACCAGGACCCCTTGGCAAGTCCTTATCCGTTTGTATCCTGATTTCGGATACATCAGGTCGCGATGTTTCTACCATTTCCTCTCTCATCGGACGTGGTGAAAATTCGACTGTCCTTGGACTACCGTTAACACTTTCTACCAGACCCTCCACATATGACCTTTCGGTTAACGTAAACAATTCGTCCAACACACTGTCGTCGCGTACACATTCCTGAGCCTTTTCAAGAACTTTTATATCACGAGCGTGAATTATTTGTCGCGTACTTGGAATCCAAACTCGATATCCTTTATGATCTCGAGGATAACCAATAAACACGCCTTCCACGGATCTTTGTGCGAATTTATCCTTACCAGGACTCTTATCTAGCACAAATGCTTTAGATCCAAATTTTCGAAGATGGTTTATCTTCAATCTACTCCCAGTCCATTTTTCATATGGAATTTGTCCATTTAAAGTGCTTGCAGGACATCTATTACGCAAGTGGCAGGCTGTCGCGATAGCCTCCGACCAAAATGATGCACTCAAACTAGACTGCAATAGCAAGCATCGAGCCATATCGAGCAGGGTACGATTCATTCTTTCAGCTACCCCGTTTTGTTGAGGAGTACCTGGAATCGTTAATCTCCGCTCAATTCCCTGACATGCTAAATACCTATCAAACTCTGCGTTACAGTACTCGCGACCGTTATCAGACTGTAAATACTTCACTTTCTTTCCGGATTGCTTCTCAACGAGTTGTTGATACAATTTAAACGCGTCAAATACGCCGCACTTCTGTCGCAAGAAGTACACTTCGCACCACCTCGTGCTATCATCTATAAACGTAACAAAATATTTAGCACGACCAGCAGATTCCGTCCTAAATGGACCAACTACATCCGAATGAACAATTTTTAATGTTTCTGCGCATGGTACTCTACCTTTTGAGAAAGGTAACGCGGTCATCTTCCCTTTTATGCACACTTCGCACTGTGACAGACGCTCAGCATTTCTTGCATCACTCACAAAAACTTTTCCGTCACGAACAAGTTTCAATAAGTCTTTACCGTTTAAATGACCCAACCTTTCATGCCACTTCAACAGTTCGGAGCAATCGGGTTGTTCTACCGCCTTCGCGCATTCTATATCTTCGCGCATATAATAAAGATCGCCCTTGCGATCTGCTATCACCGACACTTTACCGTTTGTATCTCGAATATAAGCGTCACTTTTACGAAATGTCACTTCGTGTCCTTTATTTGTGATCTTCGCAACAGATATTAAATTGGTTCGCAACTCAGGAACATAAAGTGTATCTTTAAACTCAATCAAACGAGAACCACAGTCACTCGCTACTGATACATGAACAACACCTTTTCCCTTAATATCGGTAGATGCTTGACTTGCAAGGTTCAGTTTTGTCTTACTCGACGCACACATTGACGTAAATAGTTTTTCGTCACCACACAAGTGCGCGGTACATCCACTGTCCAGAAACCAGGCTCGGCTAGTTGTCTGTCTTCGCGCAACTCACATTGTGCACGCCAGAGGTAATCGTATGATTTGCTACGTACGACTCATCAACACTATTCACCGACTGTCTAAATTTTCTCCGACTATCTTCGAATTTCTTTGTAGGGCACACATTTGCTTTGTGTCCTATCGTACCACACTTGAAACATTTGATCACATTAGTTTTTGAACCACCGGTCCCTTTTCCTTTCCAAGGGTGCTTTTGATGTACATTTACGCGGTTTCCAGCAACCATTGCTGTAACCAGGCTTCCTGACGCTTGCTTTCGTGCTTCAAATTCCTCAATTATCTTGACCTTCAATACTTCGGCGTTGGGCAATTCATCCCGCGACTCTATGGCGCATCGGAAATTTTCATATGTCGAGGGCAAACTATAAAGAACCATAATAGCTAACAAATCACCATTAATTTTTACATTCATGTTTTCCAACTTATCTACTGCGTCGAAAAATCGCGCTAAATGATCCCTAACATCTCCGCCATCTTCTAAGCGTTGCAGCATCAACTGTTTCAAAAGGATCGCCTTTCTTGCTGGACCTTTGGATGCGTAGATGGACTCCAGCTTGAGCCATACATCTCTCGAGATTTCGCATCCACGTATCTGCTTTAACTCGGACGGTTGAATGGACAAAATTAAATCAGCCTTAGCTTTCGCGTCCTGATTCAACCACGCCTCAATCGCGACTTTTCCTGCGTCTTCCGCTGGCATCGGGGTCTTACCGTTTACGTAGCCCCACAAGTCATTTTTTACTAAAAGTGCTTCTACTTGCATACTCCATGTATCATAGTTCTCTTTCGATAAAAGTTCGAGTCTCGAAGCACTAACCACTGAATGTTTAGCCATATATATATATAAATACCCAAAATGAGCTCAAAACTCACAAAATATTATATGTGTTTTATTAACAATTAACATAATTGCAGCTACGTTTCAATTGGTGCAGTCCTAAACTAATTTTAGAGGCACAATTAACACAGAAACTCAGCTTGGCTCAGTTGAACTCAAACAAAGAAAACCAAACTGAATTTTTGTGTAAATAGAATTATTGTTGTATTGGATGCACGGCGGTTTGCATTCAAAGAATGTATGCCGAACGGCACTTGGTTGCGTCCCCCACAGCCGCCGTACAAGGATTGACTGGTCCAACTATACAACGTGTGTGAATTTTGAAATTTTTGTACGTAACATAAGTTATGAGATTTATTACTAGTGCTACACTACAATATTTTATGTATAAATGATACATGCATGTTTATTTATGAAATCACAAAATATGTTCTACAAAAGTTTCAAACTAATTGGCATGAAATTATGTATATTCGCAAAATAATTTATGAGTTAGAGCCGTTTTACACGTAGTACATACGAGATTTATTGCGAAAATAATTATTTCCAACATTTTTGACAGTCCAAAATTTTCGGATAAATTTTCAATGTAAAATTACTGTATTACACATATAGTACCTACTTTGAAAATTATTCCGAAAATGTTTACAAATCATATTATTTACTAAATTTGTTTATTTAAATCAAATTTTCATTTTCTTTGAACTTTTGTTCGTTATTTCATAATATTATTCAAAACCACAATAACTTAACGTAAATGTGTCAATAATATCAGAATATTTCATTCGAGTAAAGCCAGTACTGATTTTGAATTTTACACCAAAATTCTCTTCATAAGGTTCAGAATAATTTTCGCAATAATTTTCGGAGTGTAAAACGGCTCTTAGTGTTGAACAAAAATTCCAAACTTACCACTTTTAAGGAGATCCTGAATCAATACGCAAAGCTGAAAACGTATGAGTAGAAAAGTGTCTTATTATATAAAATTACCTAAATTTAGTATTCAACAATGCACAACTTGAAGAATTAGAATTGTAGAAAGAAATGGACAATAAATCCACTTTTCGAAATTATTATCACTTTTGAAAACTAGTAATCATAATATATATTTTTTTAATCGATACTTTTCATTAATTCAATGTATGTAATTATAAAAGATCGAAAGATCGAAATTTGCCAACATTTAGTAAATTATAATTTAAAATTTCCTAACGCTTTGCTTTCAACACTAACTACTTTTACTACTACTACTACTAACACCTTGATTGAAAATTACAATATTAAATATGAAAATCTGCGTTAATGAAATCGACATGCTTCTTGTTGCCGTGGAGTACATAATAATAAAAGCTGACGTGTCTGTCACTGAACTTTCTTATACGCATTTTAATTAGTCATCATAATTAAAAAAAATTTGAAAAATTTAAATGTCTTATAAATGCTAACGATCTATCCAAAATGAGTGTACGAAATTATATTAGCGTATACGAAAGTATATTAACACACTTATGCCCAGATATCTTATATTAATTTTAAGGAAATTTGAAATTTTGATAAACATAACAAAAATATCGTCCGCTAAATATATCCGCAATTGTATACAAATGAAACAATCAGCAACAATACACGAACCATTCAATATAAGATCAGATTTCTTATCGAGATAAAACGGAAACTAAAATTTTAGTTAGTCGTGGCATAGCGTATGACATCATTATAGTAGCACTATAATATTAAGCGCCGCCTTATGTTATACGTCAGTATATACTTGTCGGTAGATCAGCGACAGATATGCCGTGGCGAGTAGATCAACTACTGGCGGAGGTCAAGTATAAAGACTTAACCTCCGCCACTAGACGTGAGAAGTATTGAATGTAATTTTGAAAATAACCTAATTTTTGTTGTAACCGGTACCTTTTCTGAAAATATTTTTCAAATAAAAGTTTTGCGTAATATTAATATCTTTTATTTTCATTCTTACTAATTTTGCTGTAAGTTCTTGAGTTAAAGCTGAATATTGAAGAAATACTTTTTTTTGTAACCAGTACCTTTTTTGAAAAATATTTTCAAATAAAAGTTGTGAAAAATATCAATATCTTTTATTTTTAATCTAAAAATTTTGCTGTAAAAACTACCGTTTTTGAGTTATAGCAGAAAATGCAAAAAATGACTAGAGTAAACATGCACTTCCTGTTTGAATGTTCTTTTCAAAATAGGAGGTTTTCTTGTCAGGCACATACTAATCTTAAGTTTGAAGTTTCGTAACTGTATCTTTTACCGTTTAGGCTGTAGAGCGCACACATACACACAGACAGACTCACACACATACACACACACACAGACAGACGTCATCTCAAAAATAGTCAGACTCAATTCAGGGAAGGTCAAAAGATATATTTCCGTTAAAATCTCGAGATCAAATTTTTTCATGATTACAATACTTACTTATACTGCGTATAAAAAGTAAAAAATAATAACAATACAATTTATAGACTGGTGGTATGTTGTGTTGAAACAATAGTAGACGGCAAAGTTTGTATCTATGTAACGCAAGGGTGGTGAGCAGGTGTGTTGCATTGTGTGAATTTCATGCAACCGTGATTAAGAATGACTTGATCATGCGACCGTGATTAAAAACTGCTTTTTCAGTCGAAATTCAGCTATAGTTTCCAATTATGCAAAATCCGTATTTTAAGGTAAACGCCTCAGTCCGCTCGAACGCATAGGTGGCAAAAAGTTAGGTGCAACCGTGATCAATAGCTAGCACTTCTTACCTTGAGAATCTATTGCTACAACGCACGGCAGTAGCGTAGTTCAGTGTGATATTGTTGTGTATGTGTGTGGGTGTGGGTGTGTGTGTTGTGTGTGGGGCCTTATACTATGAGAACCGTTCAAACAAAATTAGGTAAAATATTTTTTAAAGTTTGAAATAAATCCACTTTCACCGGTTGACGTTCATCGTTTGATGTGTGTGACTGGTGAAAGAAAAATTTTTTCGTGTTTTAATTTAAGATATTCATTCAGTATTCTATACCTACATATATTATAATGTGTATAGTCACTCGAACTACCTTACCCTTTGTAAAGGTGAACAATCATAGCACACTGCCAATCATTTGGAACTACACAAATGTTCAAACAATAGTTAAGCATTTTTACTAACCAATCGAACACATGTGAAATCCCAAATCTTAACATTTCCACAGTTATAGGTACATACATAAGTACCTACCATTTGTCACTTACACATCTTCTTCACTAATCAACAGCCGTAAACATCTGATGCATTACTACAATCATAACGTATAAACTTCCGAAACATTCACACCATCTCACTCTTACATCTGATTCATTCCAAATGAATTCACCACAATCATTCAATGTATAAATAATTTAATGCGTTTGAATGAAGCGAAAGAAGTGTGTATGGATAGAGTTGAATGGATGGCGTAAGATTATAAAGATGTGAAGAATATTATGTATGTATGTATGTATCTATTGTTACGAGCCTACGGGGTATGCCCGAATACAGGGACGAAATACGGGTTGCCTATACAACTTAGCTAGGAAGATCTTCCATAACGGCCGAGACGTTTCGAGAAGGATATATGTACACGTACATACATACATACATACGCGGGTATTCGGCAGGAAAGTGACAATCCAGTGTTCGCGTGAATCACTAGTGTGCGAGTTTAATATGTGGCGAGTAGAGATATTACACACATTAGTGTGGAAATAAATCTAAGATATATTAATTAGTATTAAATACTAGTTCAATAAGTGCTTTAGTAGTTGGTTTAGTGTAGTAAATAAATGAATAGTAGCGTTTAAGTTAAAAACTGTTGTTTGATTTCTCCACCCAAACGGTAAACACGTTACAGTTTGCATATACATATGTATGTATGTATCTTTGATATTTAAATAACTCAGGTATGCTTTTTTAACATGTATGTATGTGTGAGTGTATGAGTGAGTGAGCACTTAAGACTTACATAAGAACTAGATGTGCACCTTCTATTTTTAAAAAGAATATTCAAAACGGAAATGTACCTATGTTTACTCTAGTCTTTTTTTATTTTATTGTTGAAATAACTCAAAAACGGTTGCACTTAGAGAAACATTATTTCAATAAAAGTGAAAGATTATAATATTTAGTTTGCAAATATTTTTCAAAATGAGTACTGGTTACAAGAAAATGGCTATTAAAATTTAATCTAATTATATTTATTTTTACATAAATCGTATCATCTGCGCCTGTCAATTGTCCTACAAAAAAAAAAAAACAAATAGACTCAAGTAATTTGGAATTTAACATTTAATAATTATTGTAAGCAATTTATTTAGTGAAAAAGTGTTTTAAAGGTTAGTAACATATTATATTATTATTATTAGTAAAATAATAAAAATATGATATTTTTATTTTGTTAATTGATCATCTGTTACTATTAAGATCTGTGTAAATCCCGTTTGCCGTTTTCTACCTACCACTAATGATTTCCCATTTGATTATACATATTAACCGTTATGTCTGATTTTTTCTGATATTGCAATTATTTGAGATCAAAACATAATATAAATATATAAATAATGTACATACATATGTACGTACTACCTATTGATCGTCGTCAAGTGAAGAAAATTATTTGTAGATTGGTGTAGATTCTATCTTTTCAGTTTCAGTTAGATACACAGAAAGAAAAACTTTAGAGAATTTGACTAATTGCAATTAGTTGTTTTTACATTAGCTAAAATATCTATAATATTAGTTAGAACAACTAAAGTTGAATAGATGAATTATCTAATGAAGAATATATGATATTTTTAGTTAAAAATATAGGTCGTTCAAATAAAACAATAGTTATTTGACCTAATACATTAGCTGTTTTCCCTAAAAAATTAGAGCATTTAAAACTTTAGTTGGCTATTCTACAAAATAGATCAATTATCTAATGTTCGTTTTTGCTGTGCAACTAAAAATATAGATGTTTTAACTACTTAAAATATATGTTTCTGAGAACAAATTAAAATGGACTTTCAGCTAATATATATATATATAGTTGTTTCAAATACTGAAAATTTGATGATTCATCTATAGTTGTTGATGATTCGTCTATTTAAAATATATGGAACTGATAAAGATAATAATGGAATAGGAGAATATTATTGGGGGTTTTAACTAATGCAAATAGATAATATATCTAAAGAATTAGATCAATTTGAATACGTTGCTTGTTTAACTGCGTAGTTTAGTAATCTTCAACGGAATAATGTTGTGCAACATACATACATATGTATCATATTCGCGTTGTCTGTGCACCAAACATATTTTGAACATAATGAGTGAGGGTCAAGGCATTAGTGAGTGGGAACGACTTCTTATTCTATGGAAGTTAGATGCCCTGATACCTGATTTCAAAGGTAAGTTAAAGTTGATTTTGTGATAAAATATAACCTAAGAATGTTTGTCAAAATAAAGGATTCTGACACGTTTTTATATATTTATGTATGTTAATAATTAATGAAACTAATCCATTTTAGGGTTTTGAAACACCATTAGCCACAAGAGAAGTAAATACAGTTCAAAGCTGGGTTGAGTCCCTTCCAATTTCTATTAGAAATCCGAACGAACCTCGTCAGATGCATTTGTAAGGTTTCGTTCCAGATGTTGTAAAAAAATTAATTATTGTGCACATATAATTAAGTAAAACCACCATTTTTGTAACAGTATATGTAACTATTATGTAATTTTTTATAATTTAAATAAGTTTTTTTACTAAATTTATATGTTTTAGATTATTTTATGAACCAATATAATTAGATAATTCATATATTTATTTATATTGAAAATATCTAACATTATTAGTCGATTAATATATTCCAATTATTTAAAGTATCTAATAACATTAGATAATTTAAATATTTAAAAGGATTTTGTATCTATTTTAAATAGATAAATTTTCTGTTATTTTTAGTTTATTCATCTTAACTAAATAGTTAATTTACGTACTGTTTTTGTTAAAATAACAAATCATCATTCGATAAACTAACTATTTCTATTTTATAATTTGACTAGTTAATTTAACAAAACGATTCATTAAAAATAATATGAATGTGGAAATAAAAATTACAAACCAATATCACTATCAAAATGAACGCGCAAAAAGTATTCGTACATGTAACAAATTGTTATAATATTTTCAATGTTACACATATAACCTATATATTTTTTTGGATATCTATTGGCTCTAACAATAGTTAGGAGTCTGTTTGGTATTAAATTTACCAAATACCTTAAAAATGATTGAAATGCTATCCCATTCTACATGGTGCTCAATTTTCAAATAGTTTTTATTAGAAATTAGCCGTTTTCTTATTTCCTTTTCATCTTAAGTCTATAAATGCTCATTTTTATTAATGCCTGATGATTCGGAAGGCATTTTCGATAGCTTGGTGTATTAAAAAGGATACACAATCTGGAGTACCAAGCGCTATGTTTTGGATCATTGTCTTGCATGAATATGACATTTCTCTTGGCTCCCATTTTCTCCATGCTAAGAATGCAATATTCTTTTAAGATGATGATGATATAGACTATATGATCCATAATTCCATGAAATGAGTGTAGTTTTCCAATACCAGCAACACTCATACATTCCCATACAAGTACATCTCCGCCACCGTGTTTTACTAACCGAAGTAAGCTTATTTTGTCAAATTCTGTTTTTGTTTTTCTCCCTAAGTCCGAACCAAAATTATTGTTTTTTTGAGTCATAAGGATATATAACTTTATTCTAGAGCTCGATTATCATTTTATGAAGTCTTTAACACATGTCAATCGCTTCTTTCAATTAACTTCGTAATCTCAATATTTTCTTCGAGCAGATCGACCATGATACTCAATATATCGTAGTACATTTCGGATATTACACTGACACAAATATATTTCAGTGGTAATTTACTGTTCTTCCGTAAATTTTGGTGCAATAATTTATGGAATTTCTTTTATTTTCCTTACAGTTTTTCGACGATCAAGGCAACTGACTCTGGTGACCGGGCCACTTCTGGCTTTATTTTTCGATGTTTTAGTTTCACGAAAGCTATTAATTCTATTTTACACTGTATAATGCGGTCTATGTATGATACTCGAAATCTTTTTCAATGAAATGCACTAATTATGCAATGAAATAATAAATTTTCTTTCAGTTTAACTAGTTTCTTTGCTTTTACTTCTTATATTGCACAGATAATTGGTAAATGATATTGGTTTTTTGGAAAATTTCATATAATATGTTCGGGGAAGGTCCCATGTTATTGTTATTATTGCCATTCGGCGAAAGTCTATAAAATTACTAATGCTGAAACAAAAAAACTAACGTGTACGAATACTTTTTGCGCGCTAATTTGACGTGTGTCATCGGTTTTTATTTTTTATTGGCACTATAATTTAATTTTTGTTGATTAATTTATGTATAAATATTGAATGTGTTTATCCATGATACTCTACATATTTTTATATTTTACTTACCTTCAATTGTTTTCCTGTAAAAGTAGTTTCTTTGTGAAAATTCTAACTGTACGAATACTTATTGCGCTCACTGTATGTAGGATGTGGTGGATCTTTCAATGACTTACTTGAGTAAAAATGTTATGTTTATTTCTTTGATGGCAGTTCTTGTACTTTTCTACAAGAGTTCATCATCTCAAAATTATGAGTGGAATTCGGTAATCGTTAAAAACGGCGCTGAGACCGCATTGAACAAATTCTGTTGGCAAATAAGGTACTAAGGACAGTTTACAGTATCCTGAAAAGCTGGAGTTGCCTAAAGTCATTCCATTCCAAACAACTTAACCGATTACGATCAAGTGAAAATCTGCCAACAAGCCAATCACAGCTCAATATTCAGATGATGTCACATTTGCTTACGATACAAGAGGTAACATACATACATACATATTTAGTTTTGTTTTGATATTCTTTATTATTTTATGTATATGTACTACAAAGATAGGCAAATACCAGTACAAGTTTATTAAAAAAAAAAACTATCTGCTCATTTACTTCCAAATTTAGTAACGAATAATTCCGACAAATTTTAAATATAAAAATTCGATAAACACGAAAATCTAAACTAAAGAGCCTTTTAAAAACATAATGTAGTCATCATGAAACACTTCCTCGCCTCCCCCCAGGATACGTTCTAACATATGTATTTATGTATGTATGTATGTATGTGTGTATAGCAGTTTTTCAATATCTTTTTTCATAAATCTTAATTGTATTGTGAATAATATGTATATAAAATTGTACTACCTATGTATTATTTATTGGTTATTCTGCAAGTTATTAAAGTTCATACATTAAAACATTTGTATATGTATTTATTGTGAAAACGGAAGGAGAACGGAAGGCTTATTGTTGATAATTTGAGATAATATTACATTGTAATTCTATCAACATTTTATACATTCATCTTGAATTTACAGACATGCATGCAGAGAGAGAAAGAAAGAATATCGCAATTATTTACAATTACTGTTAATTATTCAAAAATATATTTATAGTATGATATGAATTTTCGAAATCTTTATTTAATTCATTTTATAACTTTATAATACATACTTGGGTTAATTAAGAAGAAAATAGGCCAATTTTAAAGTAGGGCTTACGAATTATTCGATTGGTTTATCTTTTCTTTTTGAAAAATGGCGTAGTTCCGAATGATGAAGAGGGAAAGGTAGTTTGAGTGACTACAGGACCATTCGTTTGTTGAGTGAGGTGTAACATACATACATACATACATAAATTGCGTATGAAATTGCATGATATGCAAGGTAAGGTTCGAAATAAAAGAATGTGGGACAGTGTGTAATGGTAATGATAAATGGACATCAGGTTCTCAAACTTATTTCGCCCACCGCCCACTTTGAGAATAAAAAATGTTCTAGAGCCCCCCCAAAATGTTTTAACTTACCATCTGTTGCACAACTGAAAAGCAGCTTTTGCAAATATTATTATTATTAAACGTGCCATATGACGAATAGGACGGATAGGAAAGATAGGATTTGGCCCATATCCTATTTTTCAATGAGAGCAATTAGAAGTATTGTTATGAACGAGTTTGTTAATACCAGGCACAAATTTACATAAAAACAACCTTAAGTCACAGTAACATGTAGCCGATTTCTCTTAATGCTATCAGAAATCGTTGAACAATCGACCATAATCCAGGGTTAATACAGTTGCGGGATTGAATTTCGCAATTCTGACTAAATAATCTGTCATTTAGTGATTTAGTCCTTCTGATTCTACGTATTAACTGCTCTGATGTGAACGCCTGCATGTTCACTCGCAACCAAATGCTGGCGATGAATGACGCAATGTATGTATGTATGTATGTATGTATTTACATACAATACATACAGCAAGCACGTCTGAAACTTTATTTTTTAAGTACGCCATGTGACGCCCTATCATAGCCGCTCCGGCGACATCGGGAAGCAGCTGACATAATAATCAAAGGAATTTCCTTTTCCAGTGTTTAATTAAAAACCTCACGATGTATGTATGTACATATGACAACAATAATGCTTTATGCATTAGTTGGTGAACTGAATTGAAAATTGGCAAGTCTGCAGATGATTGCACAACACCATTGTGTTGCGATTCTTCAATGTTTTCAGCCATCTCATCAATTCGCCTTTGCTTGCACAGAACTATTGGTCAAAGGAATTTTTCGGAAAATATGTATGTACATATCTATGTATCATGTATGTATGAATAAGTAATATGCTGGTTTATGAAGCACAGCAGTTATTACTTCTTGTAGCCTAGAAGGTTTCATCGCTTCATCGCATCATCACTTCATTTGAAAATGTTTTTCGACAAATAAGGCACATTGGCGAAGATGGATTTGTGGAATTTTCGATAAACCAGTATTCCGTGGGTGTAACAACCCAGCAACGCAATTATATTCCACTGTTGTTCTTTTATTGCTATCGACTGTTGCTGTTTCCTAGGTAGTGTGGGTTAAGATCCAGCGAGGTTGTACAAAGTTGAACTAAAAGAATAAAAATGTAAAATAGAGTAAAAAAATTAAAAAAAAAGGTACTGGTGAGAGTACCGGACGTGGTTCTCATCACACATGTACATGTGACTCTTTAAACTCAACATATTTATTATTATTTATACTGTGCGGCATATTATCAACAATCATAAAAGAAAGAAACCGTAAGCAAATAAGAAAACAAATTATTTTTAATTAGATTAGGAATTAGGTATTGCATATATGAATTGAGAAGTTGATGTAATGTAATGTAATGTATTATTTTTCAGGATTCTCAAAATATTATAGTGATGCGTAGTGCAATAACATTTCATAGCAAAAAATGGCACAATTAGTGCTCCATTTGTGTTGTATATCAAAATATGGACTTTATCTAGGGCATAGTGTAAATTTGATAGCTAAACTTAAATGTGTTAATACGCGATGGGTGTCAACGCATGTCACGCGAAGATTAGGCCCGACACAAATAAATAGAACAGTAGCACCGGCAGCAGCAGCAGCAGCACCAGTGAAAGGCATACCTTACAAGCAACTTTCAATTGGTGTTCCGAAAGAAAAATGGGCTCACGAAAAAAGGGTCGCTATTACTCCGAGAGTAGCAGCCGCCTTTGTCAAAAACGGCTTTACAGTAAATGTAGAAGCAAGCGCAGGCTTAGCTTCGAAATTTAGAGATGACGAATATACGAAAATTGGAGCCAACATAGGCAATACACAATCTGCATTTAATTCGGGTAAGTAACACTAACAACAACAACAACATCGAGATTCCCTTTTAATTCCTTAATGATTGCAGATATCGTGTTAAAAATTCGCCAACCGATGGACGATG